>BPLQ01012098.1:662-63690 GCA_021605075.1 Caerostris darwini | reverse complement strand
TTTTTGTTCATAACTAATATTGAATTCATTTCAATCATAATCTATGAAAAATAAGTTGCTTCAAGAAATAAATCCTCATAATTCAAAACAACTTTTCAATTATTTTTTGAACTGTTTTATACATGGTTGCCATATATTTCCAATGTACATCTAACTATTTTGTTTTGCACATGGATGAGTCTTGTATTCTACTTAAGTGTACAGCCTTCGGACATGCAATTTAATCCGCATTTTGAATGACGTATAGAAGACGGACTCTCAATGCTTACTCCTGCTCTCATAATGTCCATCGAGTTTTCTGAAAGCAGTGACTGTAACGGACATTGCAATGAGATCCGAATATAACTCCTAGCAACGATAGCTGTGTATGTTCTAACTCAGGGGTCTCCAAACTACGGCTCGCGGGCCAAATCCGGCCCGCCAGTGCCATCAATCCGCCCGCGACAGCGAATAGCTTATTGTTACTGTAATAAGTTGGATTAAAAAAACACACAATGATAATAACGCGATTTTATTGATTTGCTAGGTAAAGCTTAATGACAAGCATAATACGCAGAAAATTTAACTTAAGCATAACAAATAATTGAAATGAATCACACTAAAATTATAAACTAGTGAGCATCCCGCGGTTACCCTCGGTAGTTATGTTGGGGTAAAGAGTATCGCATATGTGTGTATATCGATGTTTGGATTGTATATATCCTGAATCAAACATATGATTTTTATCATGAAAATACCTCAGGAACGGAAAAGCTAAATTAACTCGAATGAAATCACAGGGCATCCACTTGCAAAAAAATACTATTGAGATTTATGTATGAGATTACACACAATAGTAATTGCAGCAATTGAACCAGTGAATTTAGCAAGCGTATGCTCGCTCAGAGCGCGTACTGGGCGACTAGTTTAGAAATTATAGATAATGGCAGAAAAACTAAAACAATTTTGGCCCTTGGTTCTTACTGGAGTAAACAGTTTGGCCCTAAGGCTGGAAAGTTTGGAGACCCCTGTTCTAACTAGCTAAAGTTGGATTCTCACTGGATACTGATATCGCCAAATGGCAATCAACGGGCGTCTGATTGGCGGACATTTGGAGAGAATACAGCTGAACTTTTGCCATTTCAAATAGGTGACTTCACCCTTGTGGGATGGCAATGTGGATTTTTTCTGAATTTTTTCACTTTTCACCCCTGAGATGGACATTTTTTTCCATCTCAGGGGTATGGTATTACTCCTGATTAATCTGCGTCTCAGTGGCATCTGACTGGCACACATCATTTGCAGTGATGAGAGGATATAACAGGTAGGCTGACACATAGATGGCGCTACTGTTATTAAATCCATATGAATTTTAGTTAGCCCTAACTTTCAAAAGACACGCATATAAATTTGACAGCTGTTGCACTATTAGTATGTGAGTTATAGAATTTTTAGTGTTCATCACGTGCAGTCCACTCGGCTGACTGTCGATTGGACTCCGGTGTGAAATGATGGAGCCATGTTTCATCCATTGTCACATATCGACGCAAAAATTCGGGTTAATTACGATTGAACAGCTCCAAACACTGCTTAGAATCATCAATTCGTTGTTGTTTTTGGTCGATTGTGAGCTCGCGCGGTATCCACTTTGAACAGAGCTTTCGCATATCCAAATATTCATTCACGATATGTCCAACACATTCCTTTGATATCTTTAGGTTCTCAGCTATCTCAAACAACTTCACTTTACGGTTATCAGAAATTATTTTGTGGACTTTTTGATGTTTCCGTCGGTAACAGCCTCTTTGGGGCGTCCACTGCGTGCATCGTCCTCGGTGCTCATTTCGCCTCATTTAAATTTAGCAAAACACTCTCTCTACTTCTCTACGGTTTATTTTCCTGGTGCAAAGCCCGAATAATGTTTATCAAGCCAAGCCTTGGCTTCAATCGTATTTTTTTCGCCAAAAAGGAATGCTTTATTAACACACGAAATTCCTTTTTATCCATTCTTTCAAACTAACAAAAGTTGCTTCACTAAAAATGCTATAACTCTCATACTAATAGTGCAACAGCTGTCAAATTTATACACGTGTCTTTTGAAGGTTAATGCTAACTAAAAATCATATGGATTTATTACTAGTCGCGCCATCAATGTGTCAGCGTATGACCTTTCCAGCCCACGTGTTAAAACAGCTATTTGTTATTTGTAACTGTTATTTGTTTTCAATTTTGTATGTTTTCACTGCGGTTTCTATGCTTAATGACGTCTTAAATAGAAAACATAATTTCTAATTAATAAGTATCATAAATAACAAATAATTAATATTCAATGCATATACATTTTTTAAAATGAATGTAAACGAATAATAGAATGGATTCCAAGCAGTAAAATTGATAAGAATTCACTATTTCAAAATAGTAATGTATTCTATGGAGCCCTTTTCTGGGAGAAAAGTACTCTAAATACTTAACATGGAGTCTCTGGGGAAAAACTGAAATTAAATGATAAGATTTCCTCACAGCGTGAATATCCATTTTTCGTGGAGTTCTTTGTGAGTTTTTCTTCCCTTTGTGAATAGAAAGTGCTTCCAATCCTGTATGAAAAACGCCCCCATTTCAAACAAACTCAAAATGATCCGATTCCTTAAAACTACCGAATTCCTATCAAAATGACCAAAAGGGATAGCAGAGAAAAAGAATTCGAGCTGCGATCGAAAACATTCTTCAATTGATTGGTATGCATTTACTTGCTGAATTGCTCTTTTCGGTCCTCCGTGGATCAAGAATACCTATTCTCCTTTCCACTCTACAAGTTCTGGGCTCTGCTAAATCCCATTTATTTGGCGATGGAAAAAGTGTGAACAATGAATCTAAATTGTGTCCTTGCTGCTTGCGAGGGATGGAATTCGTCGCCTGTTTCGTTGGCATCATTTTTTGGCAATGTTTCTTTTCCAAGGTGGAGATGTAACAGCATTTCTTGTAGAAATAAAAATCACTAATATTATGTTATAAAACATAAAAGAAGATTTTTAAATAGGAAAGGTTTTTTTCTAAATTATACAAGATCTCGTATACAAACCTGAATTTGAAAGGAAAGTAGAGAACATAGACAGGAATCTGAATCATACAAGAAAGCGGGGCTGTAAATGCCACCCTCAAGACACAAAGACACTGTAAGGATACAAAAATTATATAAATAGTTTTATCCCTAGAATTTTTCCCACGGGAAGAGTTGTAGCATTTCAAGGGATGTATATCTTTTAACAAGGGCATAATAACAACCTATCACTCGCAGTTGACAGCAGTGTTGTGGATAATTATATTACATACAATTAGTGTTTTGTACTAATAAGAACAACCTGTCACTCAAATCTGAAAGCAGATATTCAGTATCATGGATAATGAGACCTCATGGAATTAGCTAATGTCTGTGCGACCTTTACAAGTCAAAACAATTATAGATGGAATATGGACTACACCATGAGTTGTTGCATCGGGACTGTATTATATCGTATTTATCAAATATTATATCAAATTTTAGTATATATCAACGTATTATATCAAATTTTAGTTTTTCCTACTACTTTTTTTAACTTATTAAAATCACTGATATCCTTATTTGTTTGAGTTTTGATTTTTAGTTATTTTGAGGAAAAGTGGCAACTCAAGAGACTCTCAGGAAACAAATTTTTATCACGTATTATATCAAATTTTAGTTTTTCCTACTGCTTTTTTTACAATGAAAATCAGAACTGGGAATTGAATAACAAAAATAAATACTTACTGGTATGTAAATGTTATATATTTAATTACTAGTGTTATATAATATTTGCTTTTTAAAAAATGCCTAATTTCTTAAAATTATTTGAACAATATTCAGGTGATATTTACCAATTAAATAAAGGTTTACAACACAGAAACATTTCATAACTCCACAGCATAATTGTTATTTTATCGATTTAGCAGCTATTGCATAGCTTGCATAACAAAACAAAAGGATGCTTATTCTTCATCAAAGAGAAAAAATATTTTATTTTAGAGATGATCTTCACTTTAAACAGTGCATACCATAGAAAATATGCTATACTAAATGCTTGAAGATTTCTGAAAAGATTTGGTACATGAACATAGTTGAACTGGTCTTGATTCTCACTTGATGATTTAGAGTTCCTTTCTACTATCGTGACATTTCTGAAGAATTTAATTTTTGAAGTTTCTGTCAATGATATGAAGTTTGTATATTCTCGCAAAGAAAACTTATTTTTAAGACTGTAGGGCTGTTATTAGAAGGGAGAATATTCAAATCAAGAAAAATAGCCAAATAACACTATAATTAAATAAGATACTAAAAATACGCAACTGAGAGAAAGTTAATGTAATTAATTTATATTATTATTTATTAATAATCAGAATTTTAAAACTTTACAAAAGACGGCTGCGAAAAATGAGAATGTTAATGACAAAATTTCGATTATTGTTGAAACAAATTCTCCATTTGCTTTAAATTAATGTAGAAATTCATTTAAAAAAGTAAATCAGATTCCATTCTGTGAAAAGGTAATAACATACGTTGTGTCTTTACAGAAATCATAACTAATTATTTTATTGGTGTACTGCAGGAATGCACAGTCTGTGGCCCGCGCCATCATACGTCAATTTTGATTTAAAAACCCATATGAGGTTTAGACCATACGTGGATTAAAACATGGAAATGCTCTCTAGTTGGATAAAAAATTATATCTTCAAGTATTGATAAAAAAAAGTAAAAATATTTAAATCGATATTTTATAATTTATGGCAAACTATGAGATTAAGACTTCTCAATGACGCGATAACCGTGATGCTGTGTCCTATAGACGTTATCCATTTCGTTCTTGCCCAAACACAAGAATGTCTACATTATTAGCTATCAAACATTAGCCATTGACAAAAGTTAATTTTTTAAAAATAAATCATTATTATATGGTATTTTCAAAAACATGTTTCATTTTAAAATTGTGTCAACATAGTAGTCATGGTTGTTACTAGATAACGCATTAAAATGGAGCCTGATGGAAGAAACCTATTTGGATCAATACATATTTTTGAACTAATCTTTTTCCTGGCATGAATATGAATACCACCCCCCCCCCCCACACCAATAAACAGAAATCATTTCATTAAGTTCATTTACCCTTATGAAAAGTTAGTTTCTATGAAAATTAAACCAATACTAAATAATGTATTGATTTTAGACAACAAATTTTGCTTATAAATCTATTGTATTTGTATTTTATCAAATTTCGTTTCCATAAACAAATCAAATATAATTAAAAAATTTTTCATATGGCCTACGCATGAGTACTCTATTTAAAGTTTCTAGATCTAAAGTCTTCCCTGAGAATCTGTGATTGACACTATTATATTTCACCTTGAATTCATTAGATTTCCGAGAAACTCAAGTCCATTAGGGTTAAGTCCGAGGCTTAAAACTTCGAGGAGGAATGAAATGCCAACCATGGATTTTCTGAAAGTACTGTGGCAGCTCGGAAGATGTGCTTAGTGTGCTTATTCCTATATGCTCCCCTTTCTCCCTTAGGGGTTTGATGATTAGGGAAGAAGGAAAGTCATTCTTCCTCTCAGTTACTCTCTATTTCGAGAATCATTGCAGCGTGAATAAATTTTAGAGCGAATTGTATTCCTCGTGGTGCTTTGTTCAGAACCACTCAAAAGTGAACCTTTGAAAGGCAAGTAAGTTTCAGGAAACCTTTGCCTCTGGCATATGCTTCTTAAATTCGTAATAGTATTAAATACTTACTTTAAGCATTTAAAAGAGCCTTAAAGAGATTTAAGCTAATTTGGGGAATTATTCCGACCACGTATCAGCAAATCTCTGATTACTTTTTCGATAGGTTTTTCTGTTTTAGGATGCATTTTTTAAAACTTTTTTTTTTATTTCCAATGACAGATTATGAACAGTTACAGCAAAAAAAGAACAACGAAAAAAAAAAACACATACAACAACAACAACAACAAAATAATACAGCAAAACATGCTGAAACAGAGTTCATTAATCTAACAATAATGCCAAGTTGCAGAGAGTTGCCACTGGGAGGTAGATCTTCTGCGCACCCTTTTTTTAAACTAAATGTGTGATAAAGCCTAAACTTGTACATGATTTTCTGAAATTTATTAAAGACATAAATTTCCTTAAATCTATTGAGACACATTTTATATTTTCTCTTTTACGTTGAAAGCAACACTTTAAAAATTTCTGATTAAATTTCGAGCAAATCGCGAAATATTTTCTGACTGCTTGTCTCCATAATAACATCCTCCGAACTAATGCTTTTCTTCACTGTAAGAAAATAACATTTAGTCATCGAAGTACTGTTTTCATTATTTCAAGTGTTTTATCAGTGAACAATATTTTAGTTTGAATGTATTAACTTCATAAAAGCGTCATTGAAAGCATGTTTGGAAAATTTAAATAATTTTATAAATGACCATTTGTAAAAAAAGAAGGTTTAGTCAATTAAAGATCCCTTCAATTACTAAAGCTGGATTTAATTTAAGCCTTCATTATAAAATTGAACAAGTTAGAGAAAATTATCTACTTTATATTAATAATGGTTTCCATGAGAATTTTCAGAGGTTCAAGATTTACTTAGTTGAAAAAAACTTCTTACACGACACTTTTTTTGGCTTGAGAGGGAAAAAATCTTATTTGTAGTATTAGGTTCTCCAACGAGAAAATATGCTGAAATGTCACAAATAAGCCTTTTTACGGATTCAATTTGATCCAAGAGTTTCAAAGAAATGCAAAATAATGTTCTGAGTGTTTCATTATAAGCGATTTGAAACAATGAAAATAAAAAAAAACTCTCTTTACCTATGAAGTTCCTTCATCGGAACACTGAGTACCGATCACAGTAGAATGTAGATTCGATATCCACATCATTTATTTTACATCTAAAAACTAGTTTAAAATATTGAATTGAAGGAAAAAAATCCCGTTTAAAGTAATAAAAGAAACGTGATCGACGGGAAGGAAAAAATTATTTTATCGTAGCCGGTCATTCCATTTTCGGACAGCTAAATCTTTGAGCAGATAGCGACGACTGGGATCAAGAGAAAGAAAGCCCGAACGAAAGACAATAAAAAGCCAAACTTACGAAGAGGAGCCGAAAAATTCAATCTCCTACTAAGTCAGGAAGTCGCTGATCAATATCGGACAATGTGATTAGAGGAAGAACGTCATATCTACTTTGCCACCAACTCAGGGGAAAAATTCGAATTTGTCGCCGCTTCCCTGTGCCGTTTTTTATTATTATTTTATTATTTTTTTTGCTTCATATCACCCCTTTTTTTCCCATTTCTTTGTGTGTTCTTTCGCGCGTCGAAATGATGTAAGTTGTACGGACAGGAGAGTAAAAAGCACGAAAAAATCAACTAAAAGAAGAAGTCTTTTCTTTTCGTCATTTTTGATTCTCAGCAAATTGACCTTTTTAGTTTTTCTTCCTCTTATTCTTTAATTTAAGTTTTATAGGAATAGTCACCTCGGAATGTTGAAGAAACAGTTTTGTTCTATACAAAAAAAAACAAAACGTTGTAGCTTTTGAGATTATCACCAAAAAATAGTATAATATTATAAAGAAATATAATTGTGGCAAATTGAAAATTTATTTCGTTTCAAATTAAGTTTATAAACCATGTCTTATTTTTTCTTTCATCCTGTTCTTTTTTTACTCCCATATTCTGTTATATATATAAAGTAAACGAAATTTATTTTAAGATGAATATGTTTTTTTAGTTTAAATTTATTATTTATCAGTAAATGAACATTGCTACTGTTCGGAAAGCAATTTCATTTGAAAGTGCAATCTAATTACGACTTAACATGGTTTAATTTACACTTTTACGAACTTTAAAGATAAATTGCTTTTTTTAGTGACTGTCTCTAGAAAGAATGTTAGGGTTAAAGTATTCTTGCCGATAACTAAAAGAATCACCTTCTATCTTTTACAAATTTTTCTTGGAGGAAGACATTGAATAAAAGCCCTATTTTTTGTTTGTTAATGTTTCTAGACAAGAGTTTAGAAGTAAATTCTGCAGATTTATCTATAAATAACAATGAATAAAATTAAGGATTTTTTTCCATAGTTCCAGTTATTTTCTTTGAAAATTGAATTAAAGATATTTTTATTGTTTTGTTAAAACTTAAGTACATTCCATATAAAAATGTTACGAAGTACCACAGAAAAGCTTAGTTGCTTAAAGTTATTTATTTTGAACTATAAAATATTAGTTTTATTTTAAGTTTAAGATATTTTAAAACATTCGGCTATCTTTCAAACTTCGAAAACTTCAAGTTTTCTTGTGCTATATGTATTTTGCTTTCAGTAATAATATGCTTTTATTATTATTTATTGACTTTTATTATTTATTGATAAGAGATTTCCAAGCAGGTTTAATTATTAAAAGGTATATATCATTCAATTTTCGAAAGTAAAGCTTGCTATTTTAATTGGCTATTAATAATTCGAATTAATTCGAATATACCAAACACTTTTTTTCCTATTTAAACAGGATTCAATCCAACTATTTCGATTAACCTCACAATGGAAAATGAATAAATAACATTATTTATCTGCTTTTATTTTAATCGAATTATTTGAAGTAATCGAATTATATGAAGTTCTGAATGACAAAAGAATTGTTTTAGCTTTTATAAAAATGTGCATCACTTGAAGATTTTGAGAAATTTTTCGAAGCAAAGATACGAATAAGACAAGATACTACAATAAAACTCTGAAAATAAAAATCTATAAAACATTCGAGATTCCAATTACTGTTTAAAATTTGAACTTTTAAAAACGAGAGCCTATTTGTAAATTTTTAGCATTTAAAAAATTTAACATTGATCGTTTATTTTTAAAAAATAATGAACTCAAACACACATAGAAATTGAATAGTTCATTTTGAAAAAGTTTAAAAATTTCTGGAATAATTTCTGCATATAAAATATATTCGAAATGACATTTATGTTACGATAATAAAAATATTGCAACAGAAATGAATACCGTATGCATAAAAATTGAAAGCTTTCTATTTAGAGAAATATCTATTCAAACTATCGTAAAGTGTAGCTGTGAAACATAAAGCTGAAAATACTTTTCAAAATAAGTTTAATTCAAAGGAAACCGTCTAACTAATTTGCATTCCATGCAGCTGAAGGCATTGAATTTTCTTTCCATAATGAGATAGAATTGATTTCAATTAAATTGATGTACTAGCTTCTGGAGAGCATTAAAATCTTTTTGATATTTAATAAGATATTTCTATAATCAAAAATTTCCATCGAGATAGGAAATTGTTTGCTAATACATATTCATTTTTAGTATTTGTTATAAGGAAAATCCCATTTTTCGACTTTTAAGAAATAGCTATTTTAATGGGATGTCATATTAAAACAAATATATTAAACGTTTTGATAGTTATTGTTTATTTAATATTACGAGTGTTCCATTTCCTAAGACTGAAATATAAATCTTTGAAAATTTAATAAAAAAGTTCTAAATCTTGTCGATTTTTGATGTAAGCTATATTAAAATAATACAAAAGTTAGGAATTACATTATTGTTCATTTATATTAAAATTACAAAGAGACATGTCAAATATTTTTTATTTATAAAAAGTATCTACCTTTTTCACATATTCACCAAATTCTCAAATTATTGTCTATATACACTAATAGCAAAAAAAAACATAACATAAAAATCAATTTTCCTAAAAATATTCATGAAATACACTGATCTAAAAAAATACACTTTCAAACTAAAAATCCATTTTCTTCAATAACACTCGACAAAGATACGATGTTAATTCCTTTAAAAGACAATAATTATCAGGATTTTTAACTAACACCAAATCACCTTTTTTTATATAGTACATTTAGGCCTGTTTAATAGCTTATTTAAACATTCCGATGAGCATTTTTTCCAAAGATGTTGAGTCCTTTTCTGAACCAATTGCCATCGGCTCATTCGATTCAGAGGAGTTTCACTAAAATTAGGATGCAACTGAAGATGAACAAATTAATAAAATGGGCAGGAGTTAATGCTTCAACATCATTTGGATCACTTGAAAGAGGGCAAAGTGGTATAGAATTAAAAACTGCTTCCATTTTGAACAACAAGACTTATAAATTCTTAATATTTTAAAATTATTTTCCCTACAATACGTTTCAAATGGTATTTAAGTGATTTGACACTAGATTCCCGTAATTCTCCAAAGTGTAGAGTAACATGGGGATTAAAAAACCCCCTAATACCTTCGATAAACATATAATTCGCAATTTCTTCTGCATTTTTAAACTTAAATTAAGATTTGAGAATCGCTCTTAGTACTCTATGGGCACCGACATAATTTCGGCCATTGTCACTCTACACTTCTGCAGGTTTACTTCTTCGAGCTATAAATATTTTAAGTGCTGCTAAAAATGCAGCAGTAGTTAAATCATTTACAATTGTAATGTTTTATAAAATCTGCATTTCTTCCTTGTGTAGCAATTTTAATGGCCAATAGTGTATTATTGTTCGAAAAATGCAAAGGAAGTATTATCCATCCTTTTAATTGAGCTTATATAGAAAATTAATGAATCTCTTTAAGATAAGTATGGTCTATTTATTTATTGCTTCAAATTTAGTGGATCTGTAATTTCGTGGAATGTGCTATGTCATGTCTATCACATATGAACATTAAGTTCAATATATTTTAACATCTGTTCTTGAAAGCATAAAGTAACATATTAAATACAGTAAAAGCATAAATTCCTATAATGACTAAGTGTAATGAATTTATCTTTTATTTATTAATTTATTTTAATAACTATGATTTTGAAATTATTCTTATTAAAATTTTTCTTTTTAGAATTTCAAAGTGACATAATAAAAAATAATTGTTTTGATATAGAGTATTTAAAGAAAGTTCATTACAAAATCTTGAAAAAAAAATTTTACTTTAAAAATTATCCAAAAGAAATCATAATTTTTTAACTGTTGTTTATATGTTCTTCCTGAATTAAATTTAAAAAAATAAATGAAAATTATAATTAATCCTTTGAAATATATAAAAATTGTTTTTTCATTTAATTGTTTTTAAAAATTCCTTGCTGTTTTTTTTCTTCATATTTTTTATGAATTTAATTTACATGATATCTAAATTATATAAAATATCCTGAACATCAAGAAGCATCTTTTTTGATTTAATTATTCGAATTTTGGTTGTTCTGAATTTTATTTCAAATCTAATGTGGTTTTGCCATATAACATATCTGAGATTCTTCTACTAAAATTAGGTACAAAGTACAATTACATGAAATGAAATAATCTCGGAGTTCAAGCAATGTCTACGCCAGAAACCCAATTCTCATTATAAATATTTGCAGAATATTTAGACGTGTAATTAGTTTACGTGTTTGCTTGGAGACTTTGAACTTCAACCTTTGCTCTTAGTTGTTGGAAACTGACCTCGTTTTCTATGATTCAACTTAGCTTTTAGTTCTCAGGGAATGAATTGGATACTATACATCGAAACGCGAAATTCAATTTCGATTCGGTTAATCAAATACCTAATTTAAATTCTGCCTATGGGATGTAGTAAAAGCAACACTCTTCTCAAATGAATAAATTAGTTAAATTGATTTTACTGTTGATGATCAGCTAGTTATTACGTATAGGTGTCAAACTATTTAGATTAGACTGAATTTATAATTATGTAGCCTGGAACAGCGTGGTGGAACATTATTGGGATTCCAACCTACCAGAAATACTCGACCAGCAAAGCTGATCCGAAAATTCTCATGTTTACGTCGGGGATACACATAATAAATCAGTAGGCTAAAACAAAAAGAATTGCAAATTCTTTCAGATGCCACATGAACGTCATTTGTTTCAAATTACAATCATACATTGCGTTTGTAGATCTCTCATGAGTCAGCCTACGAAATGCTGCATCTTCCACATATCATCAGTTCCAGTGGTGAATCACTTCAAGTACAATGCTCACCATTTGAAAAAAAAAAAAAACCCAGCCCAGTAACAAAGTAGGCATAGAACAAAATGTATTGACAACATATTACCTGCCCTTTTACTTATTTCCAAAACTACTATAATTAAAATAAAAACTTCACATGTTTATTATTCAAAAATAGGATTATAATAAGTGAATCGAATTTAAAAGGAAACAGTTTTTATGTTTGTTATTATATTTTAGATTTTTCACTAAATTTTTAAAATAATATCATAGAATCTTTAGTTTAGAAACTAAAGTTTTAGATTATAATTTAAAATATTTTTATCAATACACGGTATTTTTATTATTATGAAGTATTACTTCCAAAAACCCTTTCTTTAACTTGTCGGTAGTTACATCAATATTTTGAAAATTTTATATCTCACTACCTACACTTAGTCACAAAAGTAAGTATGCAGAGTGTATGTGATGATATCCTATAAAAAAAAAGACCTACAATATTAGAGTTTTCAAATTAACGATTTATTTCGATTACAGCAAAATCGAGCTTAATAACAAAATGAAAAGTAATTAAAAAATACAAATGTATAATTAGCAAGATGAGTTTAACTTAAAATAGGATGTAATTTACATCATAAAAGTAAGTATGCAAACAAAAACAAAGATATTAATATTGCAAATTTTACAATTTTTCAAAAAAGTAGTAATTTGCTGGATAGCCTTTGGTCTTTATAACAGCTCTCAATCTAGACGGCACTGATTTAGTAAAATCAGTGCCGTCTATTTTGAGTGACAGAAGATGGTATTTTCTGTCACTCCTCCTAAAGGGCTTTTTTTAGATCATTCTTAGTTTTGATCTCTTGCTTTCTAATTTGGCGATCGAGATAATCCCACAAGTGTTCAATGGGATTAAGATCAGGTGACTGCGGTGTGGTTTTTAGCTGTTTTCGCACGTGATATAGCAGCCATTCCCAAAGACCCGAGCAGTATGTTTGGGATCATTATCTTGTTGAAAAGTGAAGGATCCATCGAGTCCCAATTTAGAAGCACTTTGGCTTAGATTATTCTTTAAAATATTCAAATAGATATATTGATTCATTATTCCGTCGATTATAACTAAATTTCCTACTCCAGTTGCTGCCATGCAACCCCAAACCATAATCGAACCATCACCGTGTTTTATAGTTCCTCTCATGTTCTTTGGTTCTAGAGCTGCATTCGCTTTCCTCCAAACTTTTTTGTGTCCATCTGACCCGTGGATGTTGAATTTACTTTCATCCGAAAAAATCACGGAATTCCAAAAATTTGTGTCCTGATTCACATTTTCTTTTGCAACATCTATTCTCTTTTTGCGATTCACTTTGCTAACAAATGGTTTTCTTCACATATTTCGACCATGGTATCCTGCCTTCCGTAACACACGGCGAATTGTTTCAGGATTGCATGACTTCGCAAAATTGTTTTTCACATCAGTTGTCAATTTTGGTGCGCTAATCGTTTTTTCACATTTCCAACAATAATTCGCCTTTCTCGATCCGTCAAAATGGGCGGTCGTCCTGTTCTTGGCTTGCTTAGAGTATTTCCCTCAGCCTGGAGCTTTTCTATGATTTTTTGCACTGTTGCAGGACTTTTGCCTATGATTTTAGCGATTTGTCTTTGGGACTTGCTTTCCTTATAGAGCTTTATTATTGCATACTTTAGATCTTTTGATAATTCTTTTCCACGTGGAGCCATTGGTGAATTGTTGATGTACTTAAAGCTCAAACTTACAAGCTATGTAGCAGAACTTCTAAACTTCTCACTGAAATACGAAAAATCACTCGAGAAGTTTCATTCAGCCTATTTAAAGGTCAAAAATTCAGAGTGCATAGATACTTTTGTGATTTAAATTTCTACTGGTAGTTAACAAAATTACTCTTAAAGTTTTTTAAAATATAATGATTTGGTTTATTTTTCATTACTTTATGACTTGAATCAGAAGCTATAAGCGACACTCTCCAAAATAATATTTTTCTTATATTTATTTGAGAACTAGAGCTTTTTCACTTAAGCTATGAGTTGCATACTTACTTTTGTGACTAAGTGTATGTCAGTAATTCTCCTAAGATGACATGATAAATTTTCGATTAATTAACATATTATACTTTTTAGTAAAAATTACACCTTTGTGTTCTGATTAAACTCATTATTCAATCTGTACTGGATTAACCTATGATTTCTACCAGGGGTTCTACGGATCCTCTGGTTGTTCATAAGTTTAATTCAGGGAATCCAACAGCTTAAATGAGAAAAAAAATCAAAGTTGAATTTTTGATTAAATCTAGTATAAATTAAAGATAACCTGAGATTAATTTCCTAAATCTGAGATCAATGGAAAATAAAAATTGGTGATAATCTAAACCTTTCTTTATGGATGCATATAATAAATTACAGTAGCATTAATTGTACGGGGAATCACCATGAAGAAATAGATGTTTCGTGTCGAATAGCAGTTATTTCATACATAGAAAAATAGCTTATTGTAATCAGTGATAATAGTTATTAGTAGAAAATAGTATTTCTAATAAAGAGCTTATCTTATTATTGTGCAGCTGACTGTAAATGCTTTAAATCTATTTACAAAAAATAGCTTTTGTGAATCAGTCTTTTCAAAACTTGCCACAATACATCCGTGTTATCTTAATGAATTAAATACACTCATTCAAGATTAATCAAGTGCTAATAGCACCTGCAATTGGTAAAAATGGTTTCTCGGCATGATAGCACGAATGAAGATATTAAATGTAGGGCTTTCAATTTTACATCTGAAATTATATAAGAAGAAAGAATCCCTCAAGACCTTTTTCTTTCAATTCTGTCGATTTATAAAGTTTGGTTTTTTAAATTTAAAATTAGTTTTTTAGAATATTTAATATTGTAATTATTTGAGTTGTGATTTGATTTTAAGGGAAAAAAGATCTTGATTTAATTCAACTTGAATAAAAATAAAATTAACTTTATTAAACTTATCCGGAAATGAATGTATTTAATGCAAAAGGAAATAATGTTTGTCGATATAATTGAATATTGCGAAAATATTCTCATTGTTTTGAAATGAAGGAATTTGTCTGAATTTGTAGCGTTTTCCAAAGTAATATTTCGTTAAATTTATTGATCATTAGCAATAAAATTTAGCCAAATCCAATTTTTAGAGATAAATTGGTGGAAGTAGGCTTTTATACATACATAAGCTTCGTTGTATTATAAATTTTGAATAAAAGGATTGAGGTTCACATTGAATAATTATAATCTTCTCGAAACTAAGCTTTTAAATAGTTCCTTTCGAAGTGAAAAAGATGTTTTCGGGGCACATAAATGAATTATTTTCAATTAGCAATTATCGCACATGCTTGACCACAAGTCTACAGAGATCCTAATTTATATCCTCGCAACATATGCAGAGATTGACCACTCAACCATCACCTCCGATTATGAGCATGTTATAAAAATAATTTCTAGAATTCTCGCTGCACCAGAATTCCTGCTTTAGTAGCATGTCTTCTAAAGGCAACTTGACTTCTTAATCTTCAAATAAGTCTCATTAATATTCATTAAAGTAATAAAAAATTAATGGATTAGTCAAAACGCCTTGTATGAGTTGACATTTAAGATAATTATTGAATAATGCATAGTTCTAATTAAATTTTAAAGTTTTAGTATTTTACTTGATGTTAAAGTTGATGAAAAGTTTGTTACTATACATTAAAAAATGTAATTAGTATTTTGAAGAGTTTCCATAATATTTTCTTACGTTTAAATTCTATGCCATCTTACTCTTGTTAATCAACAATAGTAAACAAAGGCGACGATATTTAATTGTAGTGATTTCACTTTTTTTTTACTATAGTAATCCGAAATACGTTGAACTTTGCATCTTTAGAATATTTTTCTTCATTTAATTTCTTAGACAAAATTATTATTATTTACAAAAAATCATTTATAAATGTATTTTACTTTTTTTCACAAAATTTTAAATTGAAATTATTGAGTTATTTTTTATCGATATATTTTCTAAAAGGGTCAAGTTTATTAATTACTGTTATGCAATATTGTAACAAAATTTCTTGAAAAGTTAAAATAAAAATTTCAGTGGATGTAGTTATTTTTTAAAGTCTAGTTAAAGTGTTTGGTGTAATGGAATTTAATGAAATAATCTTTCTGAATAAGTGCTTTTTAAATAGTCGATAGAAAAAGAAATAATATTCGAATACATTTAATATTCGATAATTTAATAACAATTGCTAATAATTTTTGTGTTGGAATTTTTGCAGTACTTTTTATATCTAAAAAAACATATATCAGGTTTTCATTACAGACAAGATGATTTAACTTAGTATCTCTTCTGTACGAATGACTTATGACTGGTTGTTTTATATGGTACCAATAATTTGTTGAAACTGCAATTTTTCTACTGTACAGTAAAATAATTTGAGTACTAAATTTCCTAATTTTTTTTTAAAAATAATAATTTATTTAATATTATTAAGAAAACAGCGTTTTAAAATTTCTTTACATAATAATCTGTAATAAATAGCTAATAAAGGCCATTTAAAAAAAAACAAAAACGATACTGCTGTTTGTAGATGAAACAGGTATTATGCAAAGAATATACACAAATTTATAATGAATATTCAGATATTTTTTTAATACTTGAAAAATTAATAAATATATTTGTGTACTAATTTAGAAATTTGATAAAATTCCTCTTTTTAGAAAAAACTTTAACATTAAATATGTACTTTTATTGATACACTATATTTTTTGTTTAAAAAAGAGAAATGTATTATTTTTAATAAAAATCATTATTTGGCTGATTCGATTGAAATTTACGCAAGACGAAGTTTTATTACTATCAAAAACAAATAATTTCACATACAGAATGACAGCTAAAAACAAATCAAAGGAAACCAGAATTGCAAACTAAAAAGCATAAAATTGCTAGTAATTAGCATTTTGAAATATACTACATTGTTTAGTTACAAAACAAAACGCATCTCTTTAAAAAAAAAAATATTTTAAATCCATAACAGTTACAAGTCACGAAAGTTATTGGCTATTTTAGAATGCTGGGAATTTTTAACTGCGGCTAATAGAAAGATGGCAGATATATAGCAGATTCAGCGTTATTCAGAGTGCACCCCAGAAGACATGCTATTTTGCACCCGGCTTTTACTATCACAGTTTTGATCAAACACTGTGAGGGATTCACATCCTCCCTCTCTTGTGAACGAACCTGGAGAATTTTTTGGATGAACACAGGACAATTTTCAAACCCGCTTACTCTAGTTTGGAATGCTCAATCCATCTGTCTACTGAGATCTTATGTCACAAAAACTGAGGTGCGACAACTTTTTGTGCTACACTGTATCTCCACAAAAACAAATTGTTAATGAATGAATATTTTATTTGTGCACCTTTTAATCAGTCATTAATGCCTAATAGTTTAAAAAGATGATCTAATTTAAAAAGAACATTGATTACACATTCATGATCTAGATCACGGGTCTCCAAACTTTCCAGCCTTAGGGCCATACTGTTTACTCCAGTAAATACCAAGGGCCAAAACCGTTTAAATTTTTCTACCATTATCTATAATTTCTAGACTAATCGCCGAGTACGCGCTCTGCATAGCGAGCATAAGCTTGCTAAATTCGCTGGTTCAGTTACTACAATCTCTTTTAATAATTGATACAAGTAAAACTGACTCGCAACTATAAACTATTGTCAGTGAAAAATCACAAGTACATAAATCTCATTAGTATTTTCTTACAATTGTATACCCCGCGGTTTCATTCGCGTTAATTTAGCTTTTCCCTTCCTGAGGCATTTTTAGGATAAAAATCATATGTTTGATTCAGGATATATGCATTCCAAACATAGATTTACATACATATGCGATACACTTTACCCCAACATAACTACCGAGGGTAACCGTGGGATGTTCACTAGTTTATAATGTTAGTGGAATTCATTTCAATTACTTGTTAGTTGTTATGCTTAAGTTAAATTTTCTGCGTATTATGCTTGTCATTAAACTTTACCTAGCAAGTCAATAAAACCAAGTTATTATCATTCTGTGTTTTTTTATCCAACTTATTACAGCAACAATAAGCTATTCGCTGTCGCGGGCCGGATTGATGAAACTCGCGGGCCGGATTTGGCCCGCGGTCCATAGTTTGGAGACCCTTGATCTAGAAAGATTTAAATAAGGAATTTGTAGAAATGTGCACTGGTTTGTACATACTCGTAAAAATAAACATTAATTTGCAAAACTATACAAATAGAATTACGTGATTACAAATGATTACGTGATTACGTGAATTACACTTTGATTAGAAATGACACAGTTTCGTTGTATGCAATGAAAAGAAAAAAAGTTAACACGTGACAGAAGAATGTTCAAAAGCAGTTTACTTTAAAACTATGACGCTTCTTGGTTATTTGGTACCATCAAAGAAAATGGTAATTTCGATCCAAAATTGTGAAGAATGTAATGTCATCTATTCCTATCTTCAGTTCGTTCACTGTTGTAAAAGATGTGGCTTAATTCCATGAAACGAAATTACAAGGCTGAACCACCGCTTGGATGTTGCCCATGTTGTCAAGGGGAGTGACACAGTGTGCAAATAAAACTATTCTTCATTTTATTGTGATAAATTTTTTTTCTTCCAGTAGATTGTTTGCAATGAAGTTATTGTCCCATGTAATCCGGAATCATTTGGAATCCCCCTGTATTTAAATAGATAATTATTATCAGATAAAAAAGTTTTATGAAATATAAATGAATCAGAAAATATACGAAAAATATTTAAAGGAAGCTTTGATAAATTATGTAGAGGGGGCTATTCTCTTTTCAAATGCATTTCCAGCTATCATGGAAAAGAACTACACAAACTGTTGAGACAAATGCATTCTGCAATGTTCCAGTTTCGTAAATTGATATCCTTAAGGCATTAAAAACCTTTCTACTTGACGCAAAATATTTCCCTTTCTTGTATTGAACTGGAATAACTTGAGGCTACGTAGTAATAGAAACGGAAGTAAAGAATGATTCCTTCTGAAATCTTCTGCTACATATAACATATTCGAAAACCTAATAGCTCATGCCCTGCTATTTGTTACCATTTGTTTGTTTGCATTAAACTGCTAAATTCTGTTTTGAATTATTTTGCTCATCTTAGTATAAAAGAAGTTTTTCTTTTGTAAGGACCAATCCTTATTTTGAAAAAGCCCGAACACATATTTATTGCTACAAGACTGACGCAGAAAAAAGTATTCTCATAATTTCATTTAAAAAGATTTCAGAAAAATTCTTCAAATTGTTGTTTGAGAATAAAAATTTTTTTATATATTAATATTTTAAATAATAGTAGAATGTACTTTTTTTGTAATTTAATAAAAATATAATTTTTTGCCCTATATAAATATTTAAAAGTATTTCTTTTTTAAAGATCCTTTTGATTTAGTAATTAATAAAACTTTATAAATTTTTTTTTCTATTTAATAATTAATAAATAAGATAAATTTGTAACAATAAAGTAGTAATAATAATGTAATATTATTAAAAATCAGAGTATTATTAATTAATTATTATTACTGATGTGATTTTAATACTTATGTAAGTCTTTTTTGTACAGTATTCATATTATTTTGTAGTATTGTTAATTCTTTGTGTTGCAATTTCAGTATAAAATTTGACTTTAAAAATATTTTCAGATAGATGATTTTACACTTTATTCGTATTTAATGATATTTTATTTTTAAAAATTTCTCATTTTTATGATATTTTATTCTTCTTTAATTTTCTTTTATTTTTTAAAATAATTTTGTATATTTAGCGTCAGAGATCATATGCAATTCGAACTATGATAGCTTATGATCACTACAGTAAATTAAAATTAAAATAATATTTTTGAGTTTTTAAAAAAAATGATATTTGTGGCATTTGATTCTTAGTTCCCTTGCATATTTATCCGTACCACTTTATCTATAGAATGCCAATCTGGAATATTACTTATGCTGCAATCATCCTGCATGCATTCCAAGTGCAAATGATTCAAAATCTTTTTTTTTTATTGTAGAAGAATTTCTCATGTAGTAGAAACTCAAAATAACTAATAAAGTAAGTAATAAACAATAGATTACGTAAATGTGAAAAATCAATCAAACTGAAACTAATGTCCACTAGATATTTTAAAATCCTCTGCTTTTTAATGCGCTTTTATTACTTTCACCAGTATGTATGTATGTATGTATGTAACTGACTCTTTGGGCTCGATTTTGTCCTACTTTAAGCGATCCGATTTAATTTAAACGTTGTAGACTTATCAAGGACCGACGATATTTTGATAATAAAATATTTTGATAAGTTTATTATCTCATCATGATTACGATCGCCAGGATTAGTGATTAAAACACACAGCCTTTGAAAAGCCATCTTGATCGGCGCATAATTTTTCCCCTGGGGATCTGCTTCTCCTCATACACACTATAAAAGCTGCAAAGAAACATTTACAGACATCTTTCAGATATTCAAACCTACGTGGGACAGCGCCTGATTAGGAGATTCCCCGTTCGACTGGGAATCTCCTAATCGAATCTTCTGGCTGGCTCGACATATTCGTATTTAGCCTTTGTTTTACTCACAATTAAATTATTGTAAGAACCAGTCCTCCGTATTGTGACCTCATTTAAGTATTATAGTTTAAAAACACTAAAAAACCTGCTTTTAGAGTTAATCAAACTAAAAAGTAAATAAATTAATTGTTTAAAAAAACTAAAAAAACACGATTTTAGAGTTAATCAAACTAAAAAGTAAAAAAATAAATTAATAGTTTAAAAAAACTGAAAAAACACGATTTTAGAGTTAATCAAACTAAAAAGTAAAAAAATAAATTAATAGTTTAAAAAAACTGAAAAAACACTATTTTAGAGTTAATCAAACTAAAAAGTAAAAAAATAAATTAATAGTTTAAAAAAACTCTAAAAGCGTGTTTTTGAGTTTTTTTTAAACTATTAATTTACTATAATGTATCTACTAAGTACGAACATATTAAAATGATTTCTTACACAGCTGATACATTACCAAAATACTTTATCGCGCACATTTGTGTATGAAAATGAAATTATAAGATATATCCCCCAAAAAGAAAATCGATTTCTTTTGAGGATACTTCTGAAAAGCCTTCCTCTCTTGGGGAATGTGACTACTCAGTCAATTTCGTCGCAAGAAATCTCCCAAGACGAATCTCGCGAGAAGAAAAAGGAAACCGAGCGAAGAAGTAAATGCTATTTTAAGAAAGCTGCGTGACCGTGTGGTTTCAGGGATTCACCAGGAATGACAGAGATGGAATGTACTCAGTGGCCTTTAAATTTCGGCTCGCTTCATTTAAGCTGAAACTCTTAATAGCTTCTAGAATTCTAGTTTGGGATTAATAGTCTACGCAGGCTGATTTTAAAATAATTCTTTTTTATTAGCTACAACTACAAATTTCAAAAATTTAGGTTTTGTCCTTAATGAGCGAATAAATCATTTTATGAATTATTTTAAATCAACCCACACGTGGCCCTTATTTTGCATTAAGTATTTATCCTTCGTTATGGTGTTTTAAATTAGTTTGTTATAAATACTAAATTAGCTACAGAAACAATTGGGATTAATTCTCGCAAAAAAAAAAAAAAAAAAAATATTATTAAATTTTGTCTTTTAATCTCTACAGTTTTTTATTTTGACGAAAGCTACTTTTAACTGTTTCTTTTGTATTAGGTTTTATTAAAATTAAAGACATTGATTCTTTTAGTCAAGTTTCGTGTATATTAAAAATCTATTCTCTTTTATTTTCTAAGACACTTAAAAGTTTCAATAAAAATATTCCCACAAAATAATAAAAAGGGATCATTGTATTTGAATTATTGAAGAAATGAGTTATTATACTTCATAAACATTAAGATAAATTTAATTTTCTACAGTTATTTCTTATTTTGATTTTATTAAGGATAAAATGTTTTTTGAAAAACTCCTGAAACATTTTTTATATTTTTCATTTGATGAAGAAAATGAATGAAAGAGAATTATCGGTTTAAAAGTAAAAGTAAAAGTAAGTGTAATACATTAAACCCACAAAACAAAAACAAAAAAAATTTAGAAAGAATAATGGATCTAAAAGTTGTTGACAACCAATATCAACGGAATAAAACGATGTTTTCTGAATAAAAAGGAAAAAATTCCCCGTGTTAGAAATTTCAAGTATGCTATTGAAACTCTATTGTTTAATATACATTGTATAAACTCTATTGTTTAATGTATATGATATATGACATGACATGATATGATATATGACATGACATGACATGACATGACCTGATATATGACATGACCTGATATATGACATGACATGACATGACATGATATATGGCATGATATGACATGATATGATATATGATATGGCATGACATGACATGATATGGTATGATATATGACATGATATGACATATCATGACATGATCTATGATATATATGACATGATATGGTATGATATATGACATGATATGGTATGATAGATGACATGATCTATGATATGATATATGACATGATATGGTATGATATATGACATGACATATGATATGATATGATATATGACATGACATATGATATGATATGATGACATAAAATATGACATGACAGGACATAAAATATGACATGACATGACATAATATATGGCATGGCATGACTCTGATATGATATATAACATGACATGACATATGATATATGACATGACATGATAACATATTTAATATATCATGTACTTCTTGTTTTGATCTGTTAGGCGTTTATTAATTTTTAACAAGCAAAAAATGAAATCGATGTATCCGATTTTTAAGTTTAATTATGCATTAATCAATGAAACTTTTTATTTAATAATAATAATGAAAAGAAATGTTGTCTATATATAGGTGTTTTTATGAACAAATGTCATATCGATGCAATCTCAATTGTTAATGAAACATTATCGAAGAAATTCGTTACATTAAGAGCCCATCCATCCCTAATGCATTGAGAATAAAAAGAATAGGGAAATTTATACGTCAGAATATTATGTGGGATGAGAGGCAATAAATTTAGTTCCAGCATTAATTTAAGAAACAAAATGTTAGAGCTGTCAAAAAACTTTGAATACTGAATGTTTAATGCTTTCAAGCAAGCATTTATGTTATTATTTTAAAGATATTTATTAGTTATTAAAAAACAGAGTGGGGGAATATCTGTTTGTGTTTCTGCTTTGGTGAATAATAGAAAGTACATTTTATATGGATCAGATGTTCTAGATTTCTTTACATCCAGTCCTGCTTCTTTGAATCTGTCCACAGGGTAATCATGATTTGCATTTTTCTTCAAACATAAATGAAAATTTGCATTTCTATTTGAGTGAGAAGGCTATTAAATATCGAATAAATAAACGAAATGACACTGATGGCTCATAAATAAGCTGCTTTTCCTTTCTACACTTTGAATTGCAAACTACGCTTAGAGTAATCGGAAAGTGGATATTGTAGAAGTAAGCGACAAAAGTATTAATCGATAGCAATTACGATTGTAATACATCTTTAATTAGCAAACACTTATGTATATAAAATACAAAAAATAATAACTTCTGTTTTCGAAATATTTAATTCATTAAAAATTGTTTCTGAAAACATAAAAATATGTCGTTACATTGCCACTCGATTTTAAAATTTGTTAGGTAATTTGTTAAATTATTCATTAACTTTATTACACTCCTTATTAGATTTTGTTAAATTATTCATTAACTTGCCAACTTATTGTTCTCTAAACGACTCTAATTGTGTAACTGCAGAATATTTTTCTGAAATATTTATTTTTTTAAATTAGAAAATGTTTAATGAAGAATATTTATGAGCTTCTTCTTCTTCGCCTATCCCCAAATTCCAGCGGGGCTAGACTAGGTCCATGAATCCAAATACCCGAAGAAAGTCCAAGGTCCCCTCAAGGTCGACATGGGAGGGGATCCACTGTATGTGGATCTGATGATCCACTGAAAGATGTTTTAGCTTTTTGAGAATAGATACACCTACCCTGTCTCTAACACTGGACCCATTAGCCAAGTGCTGAATAGAACTTATTTATAATCTATTTACTTTTTTTATGTTTAAATATTTGTTCACAATTTTTTCTTTACTATTTGACAAATAACAATTCTTAATCGTTGTCAGTCTTTTGCATCTGCGATTGAAATTTCTTGTTGATTTCTTTTCATATTTTTTTCGTAATAAAATTTACCAAAACTAACATCGAAATAGTCGAAACCTCGATATAATTCTCTTGAATAAGTTTTTTATTTAATCTTTGTTGAAAATTGAAATGAATACGAAAAATGAAGTGAGTTATAAACTTCTAACAGACATATTCATGAATACTTTAATTCCAGGAATGAAAACTAAATATTTTGATTTTCTGGGCAACTAATCAAGGGGTTTCCGATCAGCTGAAATTAAGAAATAGTTCAAAGACCAGTCCGTACGGCCAATAAAATCGGCTTTTTCTTCTAGCTAGCCCGAGTATTCCCCTTCCCTCAATAAATTACTTTTAGATACCTCGATTATACCTATCCGGCGTAACTAAGGTTGGGGATAATAGCAGTTTTATTTGAATCAGAATTTTGGTTGATTTTATAAGTGTTTATTACTTCATTGCTCTAACCATGCTTCAAGTCAATTTTAACATTAAATTCTTCTATCTGACAAAATATAGTGCATACTTGGGCAACGCAAGGTAATCAGCTATTTTAAATAAAAATCATAAAATATATATTTTTTTAAAATAAAATTTAAAATAAAGTGTTGCACTACATTTCTTATCATTATGAAATATACATCTTTTGATTAATAAATTTTATTTCCTTTTGCTCAATGTATTTATTATATTTAGTATTTATATCTTTGCCGTGACTATATAACAGCGTATATAATATTGTTAATACGTTTACATATTAAATCCAACTTCGAAATTTAAGCATCAAATCATGCGATTATATAAAAAGAAACCATTCGCAATGCAGAAGAAAGATTCTTTAAATAATTAATTATTTTATTCCCTTTTCGAATCCGAAGGATAAAAAATTAACTTCCACTTTGAGGTTATGAGGGCGCAGAAAATTCCAAATTAAAGCGACGTAAAGAAACGATGTTATAAGCGATATTAGTTTTCATGGATGGCCGGTTTGTTACGTATTGTTGACGCAGCATGTATCAGGTTAAGGGAACAGTGAAATGATATTCTTATTTAAGGTACACGAACACCTTCGAAGGAATTTTTTTGAAATTATGGAAATTTTTTATCTTTGTACACATTTTGGGATTGAATGTACCTAAAAACTAAAGATTTCACATAAAAAATTCATTATTATTTTTTAAAAATTTTTATAGGCTAAAATAAGGGTAAAAATAGCCAAAAATTGATACTGTTACAAAACATGATAACTCAAAATCAAATCAATATTTTTAAAATTTCTAAGTTTGTATTTGTTTGTACTAACATTTTACAGGGAATAGACCTCTGGTAAATTTATATCTTTATTAATTATTATTTTGTACTAGTCAAAATTTTCATGTAATTCCAAGTTTAACAATTAAAATAAAAAATATTTATGTAGCTATAATCATTTCCAAATCACAAAACAAATGGAAAAGTTAATTACTAAATACAGTGAGTGTCAAAAGTATTCGTACAGTACGACAATTTATTTAAAAGAGATCCGTTCATAAAAATTATAAACATAAATTCCATTTTAATTAATTATAAATATATAATACAATCATAATATTTGATTAAGAGCTGATTCCAAATCATTTTTATTTGAAATATGTCTGGATCTAATATTTTTATCAAGAACGTCCCATAAATTCTCGATGGGGTTTAGATCCGGCGATTGAGGAGGAAATTTCATGAACTTTGGTGTATTATATAGTATCCAGAGCCTTGTGTTTCGGGCTGTGTGCTTGGGGTCGTTATCATGCATGAAAACGTAATCACCATTCAAGCCCATTTTTGTTGCACTAGGTCCTAAATTATTTCTTAAAATGTCAATATAAAGTTGATGATTCATAATGCCTTTAATAAAGACTAACTTGCCCACCCCAGAAGCACTCATACAACCCCAAACAAGCAGACTTCCACCCCCATGTTTCACTGTTGGCATTAAATTCTTAGGATGCATTTCTGTATTGCGCTTTCTCCATACCATTCGTCTCCCGTCCGATCCAAATATGTTGTATTTACTTTCGTCTGTAAAGATAATCTTTTTCCAGAAATTTGGACTTTCATTAACGTATTGCTTGGCGAAAGACAATCGCAACTTCCGATTCTTCTCACTAACAAAGAATTTTCGTCTCGCAACACGGCCATGGAAACCTTCATTTCTGCACGCATTTCGAACAATACTTACGGAGACTGCTGTTCCCATGTTCTTTAGTTCTGATGTTAATGTAGGAGCACTTATTTTTGGATCCTTCTTTTATGAACGTACCAGAAACCGTCTGCCAGATGATGTCAATAGACATGGTCGCCCAGTGCGAGAACTGTTTTGAATCTTTCCAGTGGCAGCAAACTTTTTTATGATTGACTGCAAGTTGAACGGGGTCTACCGACCAGATCAGAAATCTTGTTGTACGCTTTACCATTTTTACGGAGCTTTAAAATCAGTTCTCTTTCGGAAACACTTGTCTCTTTACTTTTACGACCCATTACAGAATTTCTAGTTTCTCACTACATTAAAATTTCCACTGAAGAATCTTTTAAGTAACTTACAAGATGACGTCAATTAACTACATCATAATGGCTAAACCAATCACAAAATAACTAAAAAAAATTTGTATTTCTTTTAGTGTACGAATACTTTTTACACCACAAGATGTTGGATTGTTTCAGTTTTGTAAATATTTATTCATCTATAAAATTATTTTTGTGTCAATTTGACACGAAACTAGTGAAAATATGTTCTATTATATATTTATAATTAATTAAAATTTAATTTATGTTTATAATTTTTATGAACGGATCTCTTTTAAATCAATTGTCGTACTGTACGAATACTTTTTACACTCACTGTAGATATCTGCCATATAACAACATATGTAAACAAACTTTCAGACAACTTGTAGCCAGATTCTTTATCAGATCAACTGATACCAATAATTTTAACTTTTTTAAGAAATGAAAACATTATTTAATGATTTTTATTTATATTAGAATAAGTTTTGCAGTCAATATTGAGGAAATAATGAAGGTAAACATATTACAACTATCATTTCCCGTTACGAAAATCGTACTTCCGGTTCAAAAATTCGTCTTCAAGGGAAGTTTAAACTAACACAACTCTAGTTCTAAAACAGATAGAAACAAGCTATAAAGATATTTAGAAAGCTTAAAATACAAGCGTTTCAAAAATGTAAAAATTGCAACATCGAAATTTTGGTCGAAAACCGCGTTTTAAAGGTGTTCGCGTACCTTAAGAAATGATCATTTAAAGGTACAACCTTAGTTGATTCCAACTTCCGATTATCATAAAAATAAATTTACAGCGAAGTGAAACAAAGAAGGAAAAAACAGAGTTTGGATTCTTATGAAATTGTAAGTTGTTTTAAGAAGGAAGGCATTGGATTCAAAACTGAACAAAATATTTTCTGTTGGAATTCAAAGAGTTCCTCAGATGGGATCAATATTGACCTCAAATGTCAAACAGACCAATGTGTTTATTTACATGTGAACTAAGTTTCAATTGGGATCGAAAAATGTCTAAGTATTAGCAAAGATTTCAGTTTCTGCAATCTACTTAATAAAGATAATACTTAGGGTACGGATCCAACAATGTGTTGAAATGGATGCTCCAATTAACTTCAATTACTTGTTTACTTAGTTCTTGAATAAAGGCACCTAACTAAGCCAAAGGACTGTTTTTGCAGTTTGAGATTTAACTAGATAAATAGACTAAATTTGATGCACTGGTTTATGGGTTTTTTTAATAATAAATATGACTGTTGTGTGTTTCGTAGTTGTTTGATATGTAATGTTTTTAAAATTTCCATAAATTGTAAACAAGAATAGTGAGCTTTTTAAGTATCAACTTTACGCTTTATTTTACACCATCTTCAATAGCAAACTCCTTTTAATAGATTATAAAACTAAATGAGATTTGTAACTTATTTTTTTTATATAATACAGTGAGAAAAGTTATTTTTGATGATTGGTGTTGGAACAAAATGTGTCTATGGAGAAGAATTTATCTGCAGATGAATGAAGTGTTTTAAAAGATTTAGTAATTGCGAAATATATTGTTGGAAAACAAAATATTACTAATATATTATGCCTAGTAATTGATAACATCTTACTTAAACAATATAAATGATTTCAATTGAAATATATAATAATATATATCCAATGTTTCCTCGATAAATTATTTTGAAATGAAAAATGTTGTTTAAAGTGTATTCTTAGAAGTGATTGAAATAAAGAATTTTTTAATAATATAAAACAAAAATATTTAAATGAGGTATAAATATTTAAGGTTGAATTCCATATTTGCAATTATGATTTTTCCTTCTATTTTATTTGACCTTTATGATGGAAGAAGTTTCTGTTCAGCTGGGTTGATCGATTTTTTTTCTGTAGTGTTGCGTTCTTAGAACCCGTGGATACATCTAGAGGATTTTGGTACTGTTACTTGATCAGAATTCTTATTCGATAATGCGTGGGTGACTGCTTGGGACGATGCTTCTTTTTCATGGTCACAACGGAAATAGGGATCTTTGGAACATCTGCTAAATAGTTCTAGTATTCTGCTTCTCGATAATCACACACTGCTTTTTATAGTATGCGGAGAAATCTTCACAAAATAACCTAGAATAGTTTATAGAAAAATTTGCACAGGGAAAAAATAATCAGCTAATATTAATTTTTGTAATTAAAAATCAGTTTATCAATGAAATTTAAAAATTGAATTGATACACCATTTACATAAGTTTTTATACAAGTGGTTTAATCATATAAAACTTTTTTCTTCATTTGAGTTTTTGATTTGGAAAACAATAATTTATCATTGAGGTTTGAGGGAGGAATTGTTTAGTTTATCTTTTTATGTGTCGAAGTTTATGTTTTGAGCTCTATTGAATCTAAATTATGAAAAAGAGACGAATAGTACACCATTGGTATCTATATAGTTTTCTTAGTAATGAATTATTAAAATTATATTTTAATAATTCATTATTAAGTACACTTTATCAAACTATACACTTTTAAGTTTACCCTTTCATTTACATCGTATATACCCAAGGAATTGAAGTTTCGACTCTAATTTGAAATAACTTAGTATATCAAAATTCCTTTATTTTGTTTCGGTTCATAAAAAGGCTGTAGTTTTTAAAAATATTTTTGCCAATCCCTCTTGCTTCTATAAAAGAATATTTCTTTTCTCAGACCTATACAGCCTGTCGTAAAAATATATATAAAAAAACCTCTAAGAATTAATTGAATATAATATATGATATGCAAAACTAGAACCTAATTTAGGGTAAATTTGTTGGAATAATGTATTACTTATTTTTATACATCGTAAAATAGGATGTCCCGTAACTATAGACGATAAAATATTTCAGGGATAAATTTAAACTATGTGCTTACAAAAACTAATACTTAAATTGTTTCCATTGCTTTTTATCGCTTCAAATTTGTTATTTTTCTTTGAAATATCTACACTTTGCATAATTTCTGCGGACAATTCATATCATGCTTGCTCAGTTGCTGCTTTTTAAGTTCCACGATCGAATCATTTTGCAGTCCCTTTTAATAAACTTTTTGTGATATCTGCCCCAAAGAGTTAAGATTCATACTAAATGCAGGACAGTTCAGGACTTGATACTATCCTGTCGAAGCGTTATTTTTGTCGAGTTAGAAATATGAATTGGTGCTCCATCTTATTGGTCAAGTCCTCTCAACAAATTCAGTAGTAGAGTTAAATTATCTGATATTTGTTGATAGGTTGTACTGTTCAGTATTCCACTGCAAAAAGCCAAGAATGCTTGCCATTAAAGTCAAAATCACAATTGATCCTTCTGTTATTAAAAACTTTATTTGGTTTACTTCTCACATTATGCCAGTAAAATTTATATCTATTAAGTCTATCTGCATTTCAATATTTCTTATTACCACAATACATCATTTCAGTCAACATTTTGTAGTGTGATTTAAAAAGTAGCTTCTTTAAAATTTTCTTGACAAGCGTTCTTATTCATCTGTGAATTGTGTTTTTTTATATTCCAACTCTAGTTCAAAATCTTTGAAATGACATGTTTTTTCCTGAATACTAAGATTAACTTCTTCAGGGACGATTTTTTATAGTGAGAAAAATATGAATTTTTTTTTTTTTTTACTTTTTTTTTTTTTTTTTTTTATAAAAAAAAAAAAAAAAAAAGAGGAGGATGAACAATAAAAATGCACAAAACACCATAACCTCCGCATTTGTGACATGTCGAGCTTCAGTAGTAATTTATAATTTCTTATATTCCGGTCAGAAATTCATTATTATTACGGACATTAATTATTAAAACTAAATATATTTAATATATCTTGTTTATTTTTTATCAAATAATAACGATTTGTTCAAATAATCCAACAACACTGACAGCCGAAATACTGCTTTACGCTATTTTCATATTCTTAACTTCACACCGTAAATGCCGCTATCTGTGTTGCCAAACCATAAGATTTGTATGGTTTATCAATGACAGTAATTATAATTCTACAAAACTAAATGTTCGCATACGTGGCCAAGTGTGTCAAGTGGTTAATATTATACACCAGACCTTCTCTTATTAGCCCACTTTTTTATTACCTTCTCTAAATATTCCTGAAATATATCTTTAAAAAATTAAAGAGATATTTCAGACGTTTCTCTTTAAATTTTAAATTCAAATTTATGATGACTTCCTCCTTTGAAATCTCTTTGAGCCTCGACAACTTATTGTAGATTATTACGGAGATCCTTGGCCGCGTAGCGGCCACTAGCTCTTTCACTGTAAAATGTTGAAACATAGCGGTGGTCTCATTCCCTTTGAGTTAATAAGCAAAATAGATAATTAAATGCCCTTTTTTTTAAAAAAGAATTATTTATTTAATAAAATTATAAAATGAAATATAACAAAAATTTCAAAAATGTAGATGTTGATGAAATCAGTTGCATGTAATAAAACAGAAAGAGCAAAGGTCAAATTAGGAGAAAAAATAGCTTTGGAGAAAAGCGAACTTTTTTCATCTAGGCAGTTTTTAAGGAATTAATTTAAAATATTTAGAACAGTGCGAGGTCTTTTGCTATGTTTGCGGGAAGAAATATCATAATCGTAATTTTGTAGGATATTTAATACAGGGTTATTGATGTTTCGCCCTTTTTAAACTTATTTTTTACTTCAGTTCGCATTTTTTTAACTTATAAAGTAAAGTTGATACTTAAAAAGCTCACTATTCTTATTTACAATTTATGAAAATTTTAAAAACATTACATATCAAACAACTACGAAGCACACAACAGTCATATTTATTATTAAAAAAACCCATAAATCAGTGCATCAAATTTAGTCTATTTATCTAGTTAAATCTCAAGCTGCAAAAACAGTCCTTTGGCTTAGTTAGGTGCCTTTATTCAAGAACTAAGTAAACAAGTAATTGAAGTTAATTGGAGCATCCATTTCAACACATTGTTGGATCCGTACCCTAAGTATTATCTTTATTAAGTAGATTGCAGAAACTGAAATCTTTGTTAATACTTAGACATTTTTCGATCCCAATTAAAACTTAGTTCACATTTAAATAAACACATTGGTCTGTTTGGCATTTGAGGTCAATATTGATCCCATCTGCGAACTCTTTGAATTCCAACAGAAAATATTTTGTTCAGTTTTGAATCCAATGCCTTCCTTCTTAAAACAACTTACAATTTCATAAGAATCCAAACTCTGTTTTTTCATTCTTTGTTTCCACTTCACTGTAAATTTATTTTTATGAGAATCGGTAGTTGGAATCAACTAAGGTCGTACCTCTCTTATTTTAGATTATTACGGAGATCCGTGGCCGTGTAGCGGCCACTAGCTCCTTCATTGTAAAATGTTGAAACATAGCGGTGGTCTCATGCCCTTTGAGTTAATAAGCAAAATAGATAATTAAATGCCCTTTTTTTAAAAAGAATTATTTATTTAATAAAATTATAAAATGAAAAATACAAAAATTTCAAAAATGTAGATGTTGATGAAATCAGTTGCATGTAATAAAACAGAATGAGCAAAGGTCGAATTAGGAGAAAAGCGAACTTTTTTCATCTAGACAGTTGTAAGGAATTAATTAAAAATATTTACAACAGTGCGAGGTCTTTTGCTATGTTTGCGGGAAGAAATATCATAATAGTAATTTGGTAGGATATTTAATACAGGGTTATTGATGTTTCGCATATCATCATAGAATTTAGTAGAAATTTTGTGAGCAAATTGTCTCAAACTTGGTATCGAGAGAGCTCGTCTAATATCGTCATTACGAAAGTATCAGGGTGAATTCGTTAACATTCTGAGAGTTTTGTTGTCAAGCCTTTGAATAATTTCAAAATTTGTACGTCCAACAGAACCCCAAACTGGGCTTGCATAAGCTAATACTGGACGAAGATAAGAGAGGTATATTAGAATTTTGAGATTAAGAGGTAAAGCTGAATTTCTATTGATTAAAGCATAGAAATTGAGTATTGAGTATTAATTGACCTAAAGTATTGAGTATTAATTGACCTAATTGAGTATTGAGTACCTAAATTGAGTATTGAATTTATTTCTAAGGTTGTAGATATGCGATCTGTAGTTAAGTTTACTATCAAGAATAATTCCTAAGTACTTAGTTTCTTTAGACCAGGTGATATAATTATTATATATTTTAATATTCGGAAGGTTATAGGATTTGAGACTCGACAAATAAAATATATTCGAAAGCAATAAAAGTGTCTAAATTTAGACAATAATTATTGAGAACTGTTAAAGCTAGTCATTTGTAAACAAATGATTTTAATTATTGTTTGCTCATTTAAAATAGTTTTTAAATTTTAAATAAGACAATATCTACATTTAAGGGCTGATGCTTTTTCAATTTTCTTATTGTTTTATACCGCTTTTAAACGTAACCTCGTGTTTTTCAGAATAAATTCGATTAAGTCAATGGATAAAACAAACTGAAAAAATCCTACAAATAATTTTGCTTAGAATGCCAATTTAGATCTGAATCTAAACTTTAACTACAGTTTCTAAAGCTTTCAAAACTTAATTAATTCCGTTAAATGAATAATTTGAAATATTTGTAATTCAAGGCTATTTTCTACGTAGTATAAAAATCTTTATTAATGTCTTCATTTTAAATTATGAATGGAATATCATTTTAAAATTATCTAATATAATGGAAATTTGTATTGAAGACACTAGTCATATCTAATTTTAGATATTCTGTCACGGTCAAGTTATATATATATATATATTAATTATATATATATATTAATTATATATATATATTAATATATATCAAGTTATATATATATATCATATATAACTTGATTTTAAGATATATATATATATATACACACTCATGTCCATAAATTAAGGATAATTCAGAATCACACAGAAATTGAACTCTAAAATAAAAATTTCACCTGTAGAATTATCACACACATCTTGAAGAAGAAGATGCAAATTACAGGAAACCACCAGATGGCGCGGATAGTACGTCACAATGACGAGAGTGTAAGAGAGGGGTATATAAGGAATGGTGGCAAAGAAGTAAAATTGTTCACAAGCGATTTAAAAGCCTTTCAGTGCAATAACCAAATAGTTATGGCACAAAGGAAGCATTTGGATGACTTTTTACGTGGTACAATTATCGGACGACTGGAATGTGGACATACCCAGCTGGAAGTATCCGAGGAACTAGGAATCGCCCAGAATATCATCTCCAGGCTTTGGCAACGATTCCAAGAGGATGGTAACGTGAGTAGATGTTACAGCACAGGTCGCCCCCGAGTTACAACGCTGAATGAGGACCGGTATTTAGCAATTACTGCCAAAAGAAACAGACGGAGCACAGCATCAGACCTGTCTCGTCAGCTCTCTTCAGCTACCGGTACGACAGTTTCAAGGCAGACCGTGTACAGACGCTTAGGGCACATTGGTCTATATGCTAGTAGGCCTGTCAGATATGTTCCACTTACCGCAACTCACTGTTCGCCTGCGATTAACCTGGAGTAGAGAGCATGCATTGTGGACACCGCAACAGTGGTCTGGTGTGATGTTTTCCGACGAGTCCAGGTTTAGTTTGCAGTCTGATTCTCGCCGGACATTCATATGGAGAGCTCCAGGTACCCGTTACCACCAAGAGAACACCATTGAACGACACCATTGCGGTGGTGCAGGATGGCTCGTTTGGGGAGGAATTATTCTTGGTTCCAGAACTGACCTGCATGTTCAGAGTGTAACGATGACAGGTCACATCTATCGGGATGTCATTCTGGAACAACATGTTCGTTTGTTTCGGGGCGCCATGGGTGCTGAATTTCTGTTTATGGATGACAACGCCCGTCCTCACCGTGCAAACATTGTAGACGAATGCCTTCAATTGGAGGATATCACCCGTATGGATTGGCCAGCATACTCACCGGACTTGAATCCAATAGAACATGTGTGGGATATGCTTGACTGACGAATTGCAGCCCATCAACCCCCTCCCACCTGTCAACCGGAACTTCGGAAGGCATTGCTTGATGAGTGGTGTAATATTCCCCAAGAGCAGATTGATAATTTGATACTCAGCATGCCTAGGCGTTGTAAGGTCTGTATTGCATCGTCCGGGAGACATACTCCATATTAACCATCATACTAACCATGTTATACTGTTTTCTGTAAATAGGTTCTTTTTTGAAATTTGCTCCAGGGAGTAAAAATCGCAATTTCTATTAATTATGTCAAACATATAGCATCTTTTTTGCTCTTTACCTTTTGTTTAATAAATAGACTTTACAAATAAGTCAAATTTGTTTTGCTTCTGTCTCTTTCTTTGCCTGAACTTCATTATCCTTAATTTATGGACAGTGTATATATATATATATATATTATATATATATACATATACATATATATATATATATATATATATATATATATATATATATATATATATATATATGTATATATAAGGTATAAGGAGTTATAAATTAAATGATTTCTATTCTTATGTCTGTGAAGTTTTAAATTGAAACCATGGCACTATTACATTCTTTGACATTCTTTGTGGGGTTTTAAAGGAATGCAAATACGTTCCAAAGAACAGGAGTTTTAAAAATGATTGATATTTCTTGCTTTTCGCCTTGTCAAGTATCATCGTTACAAATGCCTTCTTTAATGAGAATAATTTTTATGGTGAATTTATTCGTAATTTTTCTCTTGTTTTTTTCTTCTGTAACAAATATTAAATTCATTACCTTCATCTATTATAAAAAAAACAACAACTTTTATTTCCTTAAACTTTTTATTCGTTTATGTTGTTAAGAAGCTTTAAGTAGGAAAAATTAATATGCTTTTTTAAAAAATCCTTTCTGATTGTAGTTAATACTAAACAGTAATGTAATAAATTTAATTAATTTAAAAATGATTAATATTAAATTAATTAGGCAAATTTAATTTTAAGATATACCAGAAATATTTTAATTAACTTACGCCTTTTAAATGAATTTTCTTTAGTTAAAATAATACGGAACACGCGGTTTATATTACGGACTATAACTGATTTCATTTGAAATCATTCAATGTATCGCTTCTTTTAGTTTTGTTTATTTTGTAACTTAACTAGTAGACAGATGATAACTGCTAACGATAAAAGTAAACAGTACTTTACTTTAGTACTCAGATTAATTTAAATATGGATAAGAAAAGAAATAAAATAATTAGTTTTGAATATTGATCACTCAAGATCAAGTTTAGAATACTTCTAATACTTACAAGTTTACAATACTTACAATACTTCTAATACTTACAAGTTTACAATACTTACAATACTTCTAATACTATACGATTAATACGTTTTGTTTTTTATAAAAAACAACTTGGCTGCACATACACCTCTCGTGGATAACTAATTATTCTTGGTAATGTGGGAAAATGAAATATTTTCGATTAAATTAAATATTAATAATACAAAATATAAATAATTTTAGATATTAAAAGTAACATATTTATTTCATTAGTAATTTTAATAAATTAAAGTTACAAATTTATTGCTAATAGTAAATTTCATTTATTGCTAACGATAAAATCTCTCCATATAAAGCAATCCTAAGTATGAATAGTGAAAATTGTTTTTATTAGTATTTGAATATGTGTTAAAACCAATTCAGTATATATTTTGAAAGCTACCACATTTTATAAAAATCAACTAATTACTTACTGATATTTAAATTTGCTGAATGAAATTTCTTGCCTGCTTAATTTTTTGAATATGATTTTTCTTCGGGAGTTTTTTCATGTTTATTTGGCCAGAATGCGAGAGCCTTCGGGCAGGTCGCATGTAACTTCTTGAATTTACCTTTATGGAAGATGTGATTTTTGATGAGTGAGAAGGGATTTTTAAACTGTATGGTGAAATAAAAAGTAAATTAATTTTATTTCATTTACAAAACATGGCATATGGTTAGATATCTATTGATGGCATGGTTAATAATACATACGTGACTTTGTTGAATGTACATATTTATATTTTCATTTAAATTAGATGAATAAATACACTGAAGTGACAAAAGTCATGGGATACCTCTTAATATCGTGTCGGCCCTCCTTTCGGCCGGCGAAGTGCAGCAACTCGACGTGGCATGGACTCAACAAGTCGTTGGAAGACTTCTGCAGGAATATTGAGCCATGCTGTCTCGATAGACGTCCATAATTGTGAAAGCGTTGATGGTGCAGGATTTTGGGCACAAACTGACCTCTCGATGATGTCCCATACATGCTCGATGGGATTCATGTCGGGCGATCTAGGTGGCCAGATCATTCGTTGGAATTGTCCAGAATGTTCTTCAAACCAATCGCGAACAGTTGTGGCCCGGTGACATGGCGCATTGTCATCCATAAAAATCCCATCGTTGTTTGGGTACATGAAGTCCATGAATGGCTGCAAGTGATCTCCAAGTAGCTGAACATAAGCATTTCCAGTCAATGTTCAGTCCAGTCGCACCAGAGGACCAAGTCCATGCCATGAAAAAACAGCCCACACCATTACGGAGCCACCACCAGCTTGAACAATGCCTTCTGACAGTTTGGGTCCATGGCTTCGTGGGGTCTGCGCCACACTCGACCCCTACCATCAGCTCTTACCAACTGAAATCGTGACTCATGGGACCAGGCCACGGTTTTCCATTCATCTAGGGACCAACCGATATGCTCACGTGCCCACGAGAGTCGCTGAAAGCGATGTCGTTCTGTCAGTAAAGGCACTCGAGTCGGTCTTCTGCTGGAATAGCCCAAGAAAGCCAAATTTCTCCGCACAGTTCTAACAGACAAGTCCCTTGTACGTCCCACATTGACTTCTGCGGTTATTTGACGCAGTGTTGCTTGTCTGTTAGAATTTACGACTCTTTGCAGACGTCGCCGGTCTCGGTCGTTAAGTGCAGGCGGTCGACCACTGCGCTGTCCATGATGGGATGTTATGCCTGAAATTTCATACTCTCGGCACACTCTTGACACAGTGGATCTGGGAATGTTGAATTCCCTAACGATTTCCGAAATGGCATGACCCATGCGTCTAGCTCCAACTAACATTCCGCGTTCAAAGTCTGTTAATTCCCGTCGTGCGGTCATCATCGCGTCAAAACCTCTTCACATGAATAACTTGAACAGAAATGAAAGCTCTACGAAAGCACTGCGCATTTATACCTGTTCTACGCGATGCTACTGCCATCTGAAAATTTGCATATTGCTATCCGATGACTTTTGTCACTTCAGTGTATATGCATTATAAGAAACATAATTTAAACTTATTGTAAAGTTGACTAGCCAATAGTACTTGAAATAATTGAAATTGCTATTCCACAATTGCAAATTGTATCCATACTTGTTTTCAATATTCAATTTATTTTGCTTTTATCTGTCTTTAGTGAGCTCTTTACAATAAAGAGCGAAATGTTATTTTTTTAAGAGACCTTTTTCTGTAGAAAACAAACGAGTTTCCTTTAAAAAAGCGAATGCAATATTATATGTTATGTACAATAATAAATTAGTTAGATTTCGAAGAATTCCATATCTATTTTTGTTCAATGTTGATATGCGATGAAAATCTATTAAAAGCCCTTTTTAATAACAGAGAGTGATTGAAATTAGATTTTTTATACGAAATTATTTCCTCGCATTTCCTAAAAATATTGAAATTTCAATAACTTTTAAGTTATTACCTTGTATCTGAATGACATTTAAACAAATCTTTTTATACAGTAAAAAAAAGAAAAAAAAAAAAAGACAAATTTATCAAGAGTGTATGCCGTTCAGTTGTGTTATATTTATATGGCATGAATTATTTGTTATCTTTATGATGAATAATAATGATGGTGAAATATTTCAGTAATTGAATTTTTACGTAGTAACACAACTTAGTAGAAAGTAATTAGTAGAAAACTTAATACATTTCATTTAGGATAATGAATATATTTTCTTTTTTTTTATTATCATCGAAATTTGTCATACTAAAAAAGTAATTTGCATAAAATGTTGAATTCTTGGATTGGATCACAATCGTCAAGTTGCTGAATTAAATTTTTTTTAAACAAAAGTATACTTGGTAAACAGCATTTTTAAATGATTTTTTTTATAAAATACATATTAATAATAATAATAGTAACAATAATAATACATTGATAAATGAAGAAAAAGTATGTTGAATTACGCTGAAATAAAAATATGAAAAGCTCTCAATAAAATAGAATTTGTAAATAAATATTGAGTACTTATTAATTTTATGTTTATTTGGTTCATCTAAAAATAATAATAAAAATTAAAAAAATGTTAAAAAAAGAATCATGCAAAATTATTTATATTTAGTAGAATAATATAACACTTAAACTAATGCTATAGTTAATCAGAATTAATCCATACGTTTATTTATTAATTGATTAACATCTATTAAATAAAAAAGGGCCTAATATTTCATTTCATTAACTCATGTATTTAATATGCAGATATTTTATTTACATTATTAACCAAATATTTTATTTTTATTCAATTGTTAATGAATTTATCCAAAATAAATCGTAGTAGTTAAGGAAAACTAAACAATCTTAGAAAATATTTCAATAACTTGTTCTAGCTTTTAATAAAATGTTGAAGGATTAAGAAAGTAATTGAATAATAAGCGAATTTTAGCAATACATTGATAAAGTATTTTGAAAATGTGTCTTTTGTAAGAATTATTTGGCGAAGTGCTTTAAAAAATTGTAATTCTAAATCTGTCGAAAGAATTCCTCTCAGACGAATAATCTTCTAGATGAATTCTCTCTCGTCTTAAAGCAAATTATTTCATTAAAAGAACTCTAATTAAATTTCTGTCCCTTCTATTGATCCATTTTAATGAAATGAATAATTAAAATTAAATAGAATTATTACTTGTTTTTAATAAATCCCCTTATATTCACGTACAGTATCTTGAAGTGTTTTTAGTATTAAAAAACATATCTTGAAATTCAGAAAGAGTGAAAATTCAACACTGCCTTAAATGACGAGTTTATTGTTTTTATAAGTATTTTTCTAATTATAGGAATTTAATATCCATTTTACTTCAACATTCAGGAAATAGAAGATAGCAGTATTGCTTTAATTTTTTTTCAAAAATAGTAAACTCAGTACAATTTAAAGAAAACTGCATTTCAAGAAATTATTTTCTTTTAACTGCAACATAAAAGTATTGTTATTAGAAATAGCATAACATTCATATCCAAATAAGAATATTCATAAACATTCTAATGAACCATACATTAACAAGCTCTTTTCAGAAACAATGCTAACTTTTTAAAAACATTGAAGGTAATTCTAATTAATTATTTCATAATAAATAAAAAAGATTTAAATAAATAAAAAACAGTCTAAGAAATAAAAAGCAAAAATAATGCTTAAAATTCAGCTTCTTTGCAAATCATTATATAAGCCAGCCAATAGATTTCCTTTTACCTCGATACTTTTCTATTCTTCAAACTGTTAGGGAAAAATGCGTTCTCAATTCTAGTCTTCCAATAGATTTTCAAAATTTCATCTATTAAAACCACCTTTGGGATCAAGCAAGTCGCAATATTGCTATGATCTCAGTGAAGCCTCTTCTAACCTCATAAATGAATCCTACGTTATTAATACGCTTTTATTAGTTTCACCTGTATGTTTGTTTGTTTCTATGTATGTAACTGACTCTTTGGGCTCGATTTTGCTCTACTTTAAGCGCTCCGATTTAATTTAAACGTTGTAGACATATCAAGGACCGATGACAATAAAAATTTTGATAAGTTTAGTATCTCATCATGATTAGGATCGCCAGGATTAGTGATTAAAACACACAGCCTTTGAAAAGTCATCTCGTTCGGCGCATATTTTTTTCCCGGAGATCTGCTTCTCCTCATACCCACTATATAAGCTACAAAGAAACATTTACAGACATCTTTCAGACATTCAAACCTACGTGGCACTGCGGCACAACGGATAACGCAACTGATTAGGAGATTCCCTGCTTGAATCCTGGCTGGCTCGACATATTCGCATTTAGCCTTTGTTTTACTCACAATTAAACTATTGTAAGAACCAGTCCTCCGTACCGGGACCTCATTTAAATATTTTAGTTTAAAGACACTAAAAAAAAAACACGATTTTAGAGTTAATCAAACTAAAAAGTAAAAAATAATTGTTAACATAAGAATAAAATGACTGACGAGAAAATGAATGTCACTGTTCAAAAAGAGTGGGGTGCTTTGTATGACATTTTTACACTAACTCTGCATTTCGGAATGAAACTAGTGAAAAATTATAACGATTGATATCGAGCACCCCACGCTTTTAGAACAGTAACATTCATTTTCTCATCAGTCATTTTATTCTTATGTTAACAATTAATTTTTACTTTTTACAATCATGTCCATAAATTAAGGATAATGAAGTTCAGGCAAAGAAAGAGACAGAAGCAAAACAAATTTGACTTATTTGTAAAGTCTATTTATTAAACAAAAGGTAAAGAGCAAAAAAGATGCTATATGTTTGACATAATTAATAAAAATTGCGATTTTTACTCCCTGGAGCAAATTTTAAGAAAGAACCTATTTACAAAAAATAGTATAACCTGGTTAGTATGATGGTTAATATGGAGTATGTCTACCGGACGATGCAATACAGGCCTTACAACGCCTAGGCATGCTGAGTATCAAATTATGAATCTGATCTTGGGGAATATTACACCACTCATCAAGCAATGCCCTCCGAAGTTCCGGTTGACAGGTGGGAGGGGGTTGACGGGCTGCAATTCGTCGGCTAAGCATATCTCACACATGCTCTATTGGATTCAAGTCCGGTGAGTATTCTGGCCAATCCATACGGGTGATATCCTCCAATTAAAGGCATTCGTCTACAATGTTTGCACGGTGAGGACGGGCGTTGTCATCCATAAACAGAAATTCAGCACCCATGGCGCCTCGAAACAAACGTACATGTTGTTCCAGAATGACATCCCGATAGATGTGACCTGTCATTGTTACACTCTGAACATGCAGGTCAGTTCTGGAACCAAGAATAATTCCTTTCCAAACGAGCCATCCTGCATCACCGTAACGGTGTCGTTCAATGGTGTTCTCTTTGTGGTAAAAGGTACCTGGCGCTCTCCATATGAAAGTCCGGCGAGAATCAGACTACAAACTAAACCTGGACTCGTCGGAAAACATCACACCAGACCACTGTTGCGGTGTCCACAATACATGCTCTCTACTCCAGGGTAATCGCAGGCGACAGTGAGTTGCGGTAAAGGGAACACATCTGACAGGCCTACGAGCGTATAGACCAATGTGCCCTAAGCGTCTGTACACGGTCTGCCTTGAAACTGTCGTACCGGTAGCTGAAGAAAGCTGACGAGACAGGTCTGATGCTGTGCTCCGTCTGTTTCTTTTGGCAGTAAATACTAAATACCCGTACTCATTCGGCGTTGTAACTCGGGGGCAACCTGTGCTGTAACATCTACTCACATTACCATGATCTTGGAATCGTTGCCAAAGCCTGGAGATGACACTCTGGGTGATTCCAAGGTCCTCGGATACTTCCAGCTGGGTACGTCCACATTCCAGTCGTCCGATAATTCTACCACGTAAAAAATCCTCCAAATGCTTCCTTTGTGCCATAACTATGCGGTTATTGTACTGAAAGGCTTTTAAAGCGCTTGTGAACAATTTTACTTCTTTGCCACCATTCCTTATATACCCCTCTCTTACACTCTCGTCATTGTGACGTACTATCCGCGCCATCTGGTGGTTTCCTGTAATTTGCATATTCTTCTTCAAGATGTGTGTGATAATTCTACAGGTGAAATGTTTATTTTAGAGTTCAATTTCTGTGTGATTCTGAATTATCCTGAATTTATGGACATGAGTGTAGTTTGATTAACTCTAAAAGCGTGTTTTTTATCTTTTTTAAACTTTTAATTTATTTTTAAAATGATTTTATTTTCATGTTATTTATCGGTAATGAAATGTTTAATATTCATTTAAATGAGTGCTATAAAAGCAGAGCCTTTCTTTTCTGAAGTTTAATTTTTTTTAAATTTGCAATCATAAAGTCAATGCGATATGAAAATGAGCATATTAACACAATAAATCGGTTTTCTTTTCTGTCATTGATTAGACATTAAATTAATATTTAGCTACATGTAAATGCTTGAAGAATGGTGATTAAAGAATGTGAAAAAGAAACAATTGTGGAAATGTTGGCAAAAAAATGAAATGTACGTTTCAGTATTGCTGCGATGAAAATTAAGTGCAAGTTTATTTAAAATACAATTCGAATCCAGTTCTTTACCATTTTTTATATTCACGTAAAAAAAAAGAACTAACCTGGCGTTTTTAAAATTAAATATCCTAAACATTTATTAAACGCAACCTTTTTTAAAAGTACTACATCCAATATAGAAAAAAAATTGTAATATATATTTTAAAATTACAAGCTTTATAGATCAGAATTATAAAAACTCAATACGTTGATTAATTAATTAAAATACAAAATTTTATTGTTACAATACGTTATTTAAATATTTGATTTTTAATTCTTCAAAAATTAATAACAATTTATAATTACTAAATTTAATTTGAAATTTAGGCTAATTTTAGCCTAAAAATTTAAATTTAGGCTGATATTTTTTGAATAAAAGCGTTGAAAAAGCTAAAAGAAACTTTTAAAAAAGGAAACAACAAATATATGTCTGATTAAATATAAATAAAATATTAAATAAAATAATTGATATTGTTGTTATCGTATCCCTCATGGAAGGAGGGATGCAGCTTCTGCTCTGACGAATGCACGCTGCCAATGTGCGTTCACCACGATGCCGCCAAACACGGATGCGACAATCTTGATGCTGTAAACAGAACCTAGATTCATCTGAAAAATGATGTCTCGCCATTCATGCGTCCAGGTTCGTCGTTGATCATACCATTGAAGACGCTGCTGTCTGTGATGCAGCTTCTAGGGTAGCTGCAGCCATGGTCTCCGAGCTGAGAGTCCATGCTGCTGCAAACGTCGTCGAACTGTTCGTGCAGACACTTGTTGTCTTGAAAACGACCCCAATTCTTGATTCAGGGCTCCTGACGTGACTACACGATCCTTTAAGGCCATGCTGGTAATATGCCTGTCTTCTCGGCTGCTAGTGATAGGGGGTCTTTGAGATCCAGCATGGCGTTCCGTATTACCGTCCTGAACTCATCGATTCCATATTCTGCTAACAGTCATTGGACCTCGACCGATGCGTGCAGCAATACTGCGGTGCGATAAACCGAAATCCCGGTACGGTACAATTCGACCTTTATCAAAGTCAGAAATGTGCTGGTACGCATTTCTGCTTCTTATACGAGGCGTCACAACAACTTTTCACCAGGCAACAACGTTCAAATGCAATTTGTGTATGAGAAACCGGCTGAACAATTTCCTCTTTTAAACACATTATAGGTGTCGTTACCAGTGCTTGCTTTGTATGTATGCGCTTAAAAGCTAATCATTTACATATCACAGCACCTTCTTCCTGTCGTTTAAATTTCATGTCTGTAGCGTGTCCGCCTTCTTGGTGTAGCAATTTTAATGGCCAGTAGTATATGTAATAATTCAAATAATGCTAATATATATATACAATACAGATATTTTTAATTTAACAATCGGTTTTTGTTGATATTTCAATTGCTACAATTCAAACGGATATTTTAAATTAATAACCTGTCTTGTAATCTGTACTTGTTAAGATGTTGCATGATTTTAGCTTCAGATGTATATAATACATAATTAGCGATGTCATATTTTATTTTAACTATTAAAAGTATTGTAATTAGTTCCACATTTAAATTTTTATCTCGAAACTTATATTTAATGTAAAAAATATATTATATAAAATATTATTGTAAACATAAGCTATAAGATTAAATTATTTATTTAGTTGAAATCTACAAGTGCAGCAATTGTTTTAAATTGTAATTTTTTAAAATTAAAATACAGTATTAAAAATAAAATTGCTTTTCTTTTTTGTGATTTTTATGAGACAAGATTATTCTATACTGACATTTACGGGCTTCATTCGTGGTACGTTTTTACATGATAACCGCATAAAATCTAAACAACGTCAAAATACATCATTAAGAAAAATGTATTACAAATTCATTCTTTCTATATTTCTTGTAAAACATGTGTCCATTGAAGATTATACATATAACAATTAAAAAAATAGTAACTGTAAATTTTAGATTTTATTTAAAAATTGGGGATCATGATTTGCTTTGATGATTAGAAACAAATGTGCATGAATGAACATTTTTAAATATGATAATTTATTTCTCACAAGTCTATTTTTAATGTGCATATTATTTTAAAACAAACAAACTAAATAAGTAATTTTTAATTTAAACGTTTTATAAAATTACTTTCTATAAATAATTTGTTTTAATAATTAAAATTTTAATATTTAAATGTTTTTAATTTTAATAACTCCTCTTTATTTGTATGTTAAATAAAAGTACTATATAAATATTTTACATTTATGCTTCTGTTGCTTCTGTTGATATTTTAATTTTTTATTCCTGTTTTTATTTCATGGAATTATTTAAGAAATAATTTGTAAATTGTACTTGTTACTATGAAAATATTAAAATTTCTTAATGAAATAGTTATATACATTTGCTTATTTTTACAATTTATAAGATATCACTTTTGTGCCCTCATACCTTAACAAGGTTATATTATTATAGATTTACTACTTTTTATACTTTGAGTATTTTTTTATACTTTTTATATCTATAGTAAATTTAAAATGTACATAAATTAACTAAACGTGCTAGTAAATAACTGCTCAAAAAATTTGCTTGTTTATTTAAAAAAATATTCCATTATATTTGCTTGTTTATTTATTCCATTTGAAAAATATTCCAAATATTAAACATTTTTGTAATAAATTGCAAGTAGAAATAAATTTACTACATGGTTTCTTAATGAAAGTGTTTGTTTCGTTAGAACATTGTTTTTAAAGACTGTCATGCCTTTAAAAACAATTCTGTAGAATTTAATTTTAACATTTTCATCATTAATATGCATTGGTTTTCAAAATTTAGCTAATGAGTTTATTCCCCTTTTGGTCCTATTTCAGTTTCGCCATTCCATTTTTTAAAGAATATATCTTCTTTCCTGTGCTTTCCCCCCTTCTATATTGAGTTTTTATTTCAGTTGATATTTCCTTTTATAATGTATAAATCTATAGTTTCTTAAAGAAATTTTTTCCTGTAAAGTGCAATTAAATTAAAAAAATAATACCGTATATTTAAATATATACTAAATAATTAAAGAGTTATTTCCTTTACCCAAGTGTGCTTTTATTTGCTTAATTATTATTCTTAACACAATTTACAATAAACCCAATGTTATTAAACTTCATATTACATAATCATTTAATAAAATATAAAATTAGGAGTTCATTAAAAATCTATAGATCTTTTTCCTGGGGCATTCTTCTTCTTTCCTCTTTTGGTCAACCTTAAAAAAATACTGAATATAAATACTTAATTTATTATTATGTGTAACTGTAATAACTTTATCCTTAATAATAATAAAATAAATAAATTCATTAAGGGCAGATAAATTTTACAATAAGTATTGCAAACATAAACAGATAAATTAGACATAATTAGATACCCTTTTTTTAATAAAAGTTAGAAAATTTAAAACATAGAATTTTTAAATTTATTTAAGCAAAAGTAAATTTACTTTCTTTATCTTAGTATGCTTTTATTTGTTTAATTATTATTCTTTACACATTTTTACAATAAACCTACATTTATTCAACTTCATATTGCATAATCTTTTAATAAGGCATATCAGGAGCTCATTAAAAGATAAATAGATACTTTTATTCCATATAGCATTTTGCATTCCTTAAAAAAATACTGAATGTAAATACTTAGTTATTACAATTGCACATAATTATAAATTATCCTTAATAATAAAATAAATTCAATAGATGCAGATGAGCCAGTAAGTATTATAAACATACACATATAAATCTGATAGCTTAATTTATTAGATATCCATTTAAAAAAAAATCGAAAATTTAAAATGTAGAATTTTTTAATTTATCGCTCAAAAAAAGTACTTAATTAATTTTTGTATAATTAATATTCTAAAAAGGATAATTATTTGTGTAATAAATAATTCTAATTAGCATTTCTTTTATCATATCTTGTACAATATTTATTTTTATTTCATTGAATTTCAGTTACAAAATTATATGTATTACCTAAATTTATAAACTAATTGCAATCTTCCAAATCATGCTCCCTCCTACGCAACCATGTTTCCTTCTACAGACTGCAAGAGCGCCCCTTGTGGCGTTGGAGAGAAATGATCAGTAGGCATCGAGACTCTCACTAGAGAGTACTATAGATGTACCTCAGAGACGTTTCATTTACAGTATCTCACCGAAAGAAAATCTAGTTAGTATAATCCTGCATATTTATTGGCTTACAGACTCTCATCTAGAGAGGAAGTATATATCGCTATCCAGCGTTTACCTGAGTAACTTTATTTTTAGCTAGAAGTGGAATCATTCCATTGATGATTAATTTTATATCTTTAAATGAGTATTATGTTGTGTATTAATTATTGTACGTGTGTCGTGTTTGTAAATAAAAGTGGTGTGTTCTTAAACATGTATGTTCTTCAATCCAACCACACCCAGATCCAGCTGTTCAAACGACCACTACAATCTCAAATTAAAAAGGAACGCTAACCAAATAAATATTCTCAAGCTCCATTTCCTCCCTCTGCACTATTTTAAATTATGTGATGATTCTTTAGATCAATTCAAATATTTTAAATCTCTTTCAGAATTGTTATACATTACAAAAAATGTTCATTTAAAAATATACTATTCCATGTATATCTGAATTATTTAAATGTATGAAACCAGCATAAAATTATACACAGTCCAGTCACATTAATGTGACTACATGTCAAAAGCCAGAATAACCACCTTTGGCAGAGCGGACCGCTGCGAGACGTGAAGGAAGAGAGTCAATTAGGTTTCTGAAGGTGTTCACTGGGATGTTGAGCCATGCCGACTCCAGTGCTGTGGCCAGCTGCGCTAGATTACGCGGTTGAGAATCCATGGTGCGAACAACCCGATCTAGGTGGTCCCACAGATTCTCGATTGGGTTTAAATTCGGTGAGTTTGCTGGCCAGGGGTGTACGGTAAACTCATACTGGTGCTCTTCGAACCACGCACATACACTGCGAGCTGTATGGCACCTCGCATTGTCCTGCTGGTAGATGCCATCATTCTGAGGAAAAATATTTCGCATGTAGGGGTGGACAGGGTCCGCAAGGACAGATGCGTACTTGTGCTGATCCATCGTGCCTTCCACAAGGATGAGTGCACCCAGTGAATGCCAGGAAAACATTCCCCAAACCATAATGCTCCCTCCTCCAGATTGGATCCTTCCGGCAATGCTCATAGGAAACATTATTACAGATACGCCTGCGCAATTTCCTATGAGCATGCGCGCTAGAGAGAAAAAAATATAGGACGATAAAAGTACGGAGTACTACTGCAATACTAGATCTCGAAGGCGAGGAGCTGGGTGATGATATAAAAGTGCATTAGGAAGAATTTTTAAGATTTAATAAACGTAGATTTTAATCATTTGTCAGTGGAAATTTATCTTTTTTAATTGTATGTTTGTAATAAAAAAATTACAAAATCTGTCTCATATTTGCTTGTACTCCACTTGCTATTTGCTATTCAACTTTGTATGACAATCAGACAGCTCCATATTTTCCAATAAATCTTCAAATATTCATAGAATATTAAGAATTATAATATTTTTTTAAATCTTTCTACTTATATAATTGTAAATGTTTAATTCAATTTGTTTCCCAATTCTGTTCTTAAAATTACATAGATTGTATGTATATCATTTCTACTACTATTTTTTTTTCTTTTAAAATTTTAAATATTCATTTAAGAACAAATATATTTTATTCTTTTAAGAATAAGAATGAAAATAATAAAAGATAAAGAAATAAAATATGTTAAATGTCAAACGTAAAATGAAGAAATAAAGCATAAAAAAACAATTTTCCAAAATGTAAACAATGAAAAAAAAACATTTCTATTTGCAGCTGCTTTGTTATGACTAGCATTCATGTTGTTTTTGTCTTAATTTAAACATCTGATTTTCTCCTTATCTATTCATTTCTAATCCGGATTGGTGTGAAAATAAAATCTTTTTAAAGTTAATCCCAGTTAAGTTATTCCCTGAAGATATATAGCTTAACCTTTAGATGTAAATAAAAATTTAATTAATGTACTTTTAAATAATGTTGATATATATATATATATATATATATATATATATATATATATACATACATATACATGCCTACTTTAATTATTAAAATTCTAGTAATTACTTGGTAGATTTTTTTTTCAAAATTAAAATTAAGTTTGTGCTATAGAAAAATAGTATACAGATTTTTTCAATTTAACGATCTGTTTTTGTTGCTATGTCAATTCTTTTTTATTCCAATTTCTACAATTCAAAAGGCTATTTAAAATTAGAAATCTGTACCTGTAATTTGTATTTGTTACTATTGTACATGTTTGTATTTATCTAATTCAGTAGTTGAAATTTATAAATGCAGTAATTGTTTTTAATATGCAATTGTTTTAATTAAAATATAGTATTAAAATAAAATTGCTTTTCTGTTTTTAAGAAATTAGATTATAATATAAAGATGTTTCGTGGTTTCATTATTAGTAAGCTTTTACAAGATAATTGTACAAAATCTGAACTACCTAAAATAAATCATTAAGAAAAGTGAACTAAAAATTCATTCTTTCTAAACTTCTTATAAAGCCCATTGAAGATTATACATATAACAATTAAAAATAATAATAATAACAATAAATTTTAAAATTTTACTTAAAAATTGGTGAACATAATTTGTTTTGATGATTAGAGACAAATGTTCTATGAATGAACATGACTAATTTTAATGTTAATTTATTTTTCATACGTCTAGTTTTAAGAATATATATTATAAATTTATATTAATTTAAAAGAAACAAAAAAGAAGTAATTTATTTAGAAAAAGCTGCTTACTATAAATAATTTGCTTTAATTAATAAAATACTAATAATTAAATATTTTTTATTAACTATTTATTGTCTTTTATTTTAATTCTAATTAAAAGTACTATAGAAATATTTTCCATTTATCAACCTGCTTCAGTTGGTATTTTAATTTTTTATTCCTAATTTGTATTTAATATGATTATTTCAGAAATAATTTATAAATTGTACTTGTTACTATGAAAAAATTAACATTTTTAAGAGTATAATATTTTAAAATATTAAAAATAAACTATATATAAAAAATATCAATTTTGTGCCTCCCTGTTTTAACTTCATTATATTATAGATTTATTTTTCTGAATAGTACTTTTTATATTTTGAATTGAGTTTTATAATAAATTAAAAATATTCATAGATAAACTAGATGTACTATTAAATAAATACTTAATAAATTTTTGTTTATTTTGAAAATTATTCTTTATTTAAGAAAACAACATATAGCAAGAAATATTAGTTACTTTTGGCTTATTTTATTTATTTTTTTGCCATTATTTTGGATTACAACTTTCTGTTCCATTTCTTATAATTTTTCTCTTTTTATGAGGATTATTTGTGATGATATAAAAGTTAATAATTTTCAACTTTAAAAAAATCTTTCTGCTATCTGCAAATTAAAAGTTAAATAGTAATATATTAAATGAATCATTACAATTTCTATTTTCCTTGCGGGCTTCATGTGAAATTATTAATTTAATTTACACATTTATAATAAATTGTAAGCATAAATAAATTTACTATATTGTTTCTTAATAAATTTATTTGTTTTGTTAGAAGATTGTTCTTTATTTAAAGTAATGGTATATTGTAGGAATCAATTTTAACATTTTCATCATTAATGTGTAAAAGTTTACAAAAATTTTTCTAATCTGTTTATTCCCTTTTTGGTTCTATTTCAGTTTTCCCATTCCATTTTTTTAAAGAAGGGGCGGACATGTGAAATGATAGAGTCATGTTTCATCTTTTGTCACATATTGACGCAAAAATTCGGGTTTATTACGATTGAACAGCTCCAAATACTGCTTAGAATCATCATTTCGTTGTTGTTTTTGGTCGATTGTGAGCTCGCGCGGCACCCACTTTCAACAGAGCTTTCGCATATCAAAATATTCATTCACAATATGTCCAATACGTTCCTTTGATATCTTTAGGGTCTCAGCTATCTCAATCAACTTCACTTTACGGTTATCAGAAATTATTTTGTGAACTTTTTTTATGTTTTCGTCGGTAACTGCGCCCAATACGTGCATCGTCCTCCGTGCTCATTTCGCCTCGTTTAAAATTAGCAAACCACTTCTTTACGGTTGATTTTCCTGGTGCAAAGTCCGAATAATGTTTATCAAGCCAAGCCTTGGCTTCAATAGTATTTTCTTTTTCGCCAAAAAGCAATGCTTTATTAACACACGAAATTCCTTTTTATCCATTTTTTCAAACTAACAAAAGTTGCTTCACTAAAAATGCTATAACTCACATACTAATAGTGCAACAGCTGTCAAATTTATATACGTGTCTTTTGAAGGTTAGGGCTACCTAAAAATCATATGGATTTTATACTAGTAGTGTCATCTATGTGTCAGCCTAGGAAATATTCAGCCCACTTGTTATTTGCATGGAGTTCAGTATTCGATCCGTAGTAGTTCCTTATTGTTAGATAATAATTTAATAAAATTATTATTCACCATTAAGTCACAAATACATTATGCTATATTAAAATTCATAACATCTATTCGAATATCAACACTTAATTTAAGCATTTGAATCCATGACATAACTATTCGGCGCAATTTTTTTACTTGCATGACAGATAAATTTCCTACGTACACATAAATATTTATTAGGAATGGGTAGAAAAATAAAATAAGCACACGATAGATCTGTATGGCATCAGATGCTGTCAATAGTTCTTGTTCTAGAATGACGAAAGTAAGCAGTAATTTTAATTCTGTTTTAAGTGCTTTCTTAAGCAATTCATTGAGTTTTACTTAACTTTATTCAACACTTTTCAATAAGTTCACTTCTCTATTAAAATGAGAACAGTATTTGTAAAACTTTTTTTCCAATAGAGTCAGGCTTAATGACAGAGGGAAAGCTTTTCGTACATAAAATAGGGATGTAATGGAAAAGTAGAGTAGTGTAAATGGAATGGGAGGTCAATTAAGCCTACCGAAGCTTTTAGAACTGTTGACATCTCTCCGAGATACATGATAGAAGTTGTAAAAATAATTGAAGAAATATTAGCGAACACTCCTTACTTTGTGGGTCGTCCCCTTTCAACTGAAACAGTCGAGAATTGGTTTCTTTCACAGAAGAGGAATAGATTAGAATTTAAAGGATATTCCAGCAATTTAAAATACGTTCTTATATTAGAAGGTTTCCTCACTAGTGGAAAAGAAAAAAGGTGTGAAGCAAGATAGCATTATTTTTTGAATAAATGGTACATCTTTATACGGATGAGGGCAAGTTTAGTGGAGTCTTGTTGGATAAAACTAAAGCTTATGGATGGAATAGAATTTTTGTTGTATAAAGAATTTTTTATCAAAATTTTGAAAATCGTTTGAGAGGAATTTTTTCAATTTTGATTCCTGGAAAGAAAATCTATTAAATCTTTTCTATGGAGTTAGTAATCAATATGCTAATAGAGTTTAATGACTAAAATTTTTTTAAATTATCGTTTTAAATCTGATATTGTTACAACATCGAAAAGTGCGAAACTGTTAATTTTTTTTATTTGAGTAAAAATTTATATATAATATCAATAAATAAAATTAGTTATCTGATTAAAATTATATGAATATTTTAATCCAGTAAAACAGGTAGAAATAATTAAAACTGTAATAAATTTAAGATTTTAATTTATTTAATATAAATTGGCTACGCTCATGAAAAAAGTACGTGTTTCGGTAAAATAAGGATTGATTCAATTAATTGATTACAATAATACACTACTGGCCATTAAGATTGATACACCAATAAGAAACGCAGATAACAAAATGATACTTAATGGACAAATATATTATACTAGAAATAACAAGTGATTAAATTTTAAAAATATTTGGATGCATAGATTCTGAGAAATCAGTACCCAGAACAACCACCTCTGGCACTAATAACACGGCTAAGTATTGAGTCAAACAGAGATTGGATGGCATGTACAGGTACAGATGCCCATGCAGCTTCAAAACGATGCCACTCATCAACCGTAGTGACTGGCGTATGGTGACGAACCAACCATGGGCCAGACGTCTTCTATTGGCGAGAAATGCGTGCAGGCCTGGGCAACAGCCGAACATTTTCTGTATTAAGGAAGGTCCGTACAATACCGGCAACAGGCGGTCCTGCAATATCCTGCTGAAACGCAAGGTTTCGCAGTAGTTTTAAACTTTGTATTTTTTTTTTTACTAAATGTAATATAGATTGATAGATAAATGCTTTGACTTTACCCGTTAGAAATTGCGTCGTTTAAAATAAATCTAATTTTTATTTTTGTGATAATTTTGTAAACAAGCAGAATAAATGTTTAAAGACATCAACTCTTAATTTTAATTTTTTTTGTTTCAATAACTTTTTTAAATGAAAGCATGTCAAGCATGGTCAAGAGCTGCTTTGATGAGTTCCTTTTAAAACACATTTTGTGGGTTTTGTAATTAAATTTTGATGAGTGGTTTTAAAGGAAGTTTTGTTTTTAATATTATGACATTATGTCATGGTTCTCCTTTTCCACTTATGTATAACCGTGAACAGACCACTGAGTGTCGATGAACAAAGGAGTATTAGAACATGTATATCGTATGGGAGTAAACGCTAGTAAAGCTAATTATCGCGTACATATGCTGTCCTGATTGTGATTGCATCTTCTCGTTTTTGAAAGCATTGTTTTCCATGGGTTTTGCGCCGTCAGACTCGAACCTGAATTTTAATTTCTGTTTCTGAATTCTAATGAATTCTGAATCTCAATGCATAACTTAAATAGTTTAAATTGATTATTTCTTGATTTGACTTCATTTTTATGAAATACTTATTATAGCTTTGACATAATTTACCATACATGAATTTTAAAAAAACTTAATATTGAAATTATATAGATTTTTGAGATGTAATTTGCAGTTTTAAAACTTTGTGTTTATTACACGATAATAACAAATTTTAATCTTTTGGTTTGCGTTTGTATTTTTTGGAATCTTTCCTGTAATATATTATATAAAATTTTTCTGCATACATCTATCCATCTATCTACTTACATATAGTCTCTCAAAAGAAATTCATGATTTTTTAATAATTAAATGAAATTATTATTGATAAATTTCATCAACAAAATAACCTTGATATACACTACTGGCCATTAAAATTGCTACCCCAAGAAGGCGACATGCTACAGACATTAAATTTAAACGACAGGAAGAAGGTGCTGTGATATGTAAATGATTAGGTTTTCAACGCGTACATACAAAGCAAGCACCGGTAGCGACACCTAAAATGTGTTTAAAAGAAGAAATTGTTCAGCCGGTTTCTCATACACAAATTGCATTTGAACGTTGTTGCCTGGTGAAAAGTTGTTGTGACGCCTCGTATAAGAAGCAGAAATGCGTACCAGCACATTTCTGACTTTGATAAAGGTCGAATTGTACCGTATCGGGATTGCGGTTTATCGTACTGCAGTATTGCTGCTGGCGTCGATCAAGATCAAATGACTGTTAGCAGAATATGGAATCGATGAGTTCAGGACGGAACGCCGTGCTGGTACTCAACGGCCCTCTTATCACTAGTAGCCGAGAAGACAGACATGTTACCCGCATGGTCTTAATGGATCGTGCAGCTACGTCACGAGCCCTGAGTCAAGAATTGGGGTCGTTTGCAAGACAACAAGTGTCTCCACGAATGTTCGACGACGTTTCCAGCAGCATGGATTCTCAGCTCGCAGACCATGGCTACGGACACACTTGACGCTGCATCACAGACAAGAGCGTCTTTAATGGTGCGATCAACGACCAACCTGCGCGCACGAGTGACGAGACGTAATGTTTTCAGATGAATTCAGGTTCTTTTTACGGCATCAAGATTTTCGCACCCGTGTTTAGCGGCATCGTGGTGAACACACATTGGCAGCTTGTATTCGTCATCGTCATACTGGCCTATCACCTGCCGTGATGGTATGGGGTGATATCGGATACACCTCTCGGTCACCTCTTGTTCGCATTGACGGTACTTTGAACAGTGGACGTTACATTTCTGGTGTGTTACGACACGTGGCTCTATACTTTATTCGAGCCTTGGGAAATCCTACGTTTCAGCAGGATAATGCACGACTGCATGTTGCCGGTATTGTACGGACTTACCTTGATACGGAAAATGTTCGGCTGTTGCCCTAGCCTGTACGTTCACCTGATCTCTCGCCAATAGAAAACGTCTGTCCATGGCAGCCGAGCGACTGGCTCGTCACCATACGTCAGTAACTATGGTTGATGAGCTGTGGAATCGTGTTGAAGCTGCATGGGCATCTGTACCTGTAGATGCCATCTAATGTCTGTTTGACTCAATGCTCAGTCGTATAAGTGTTGTTATTAATGCCAGAGGTGGTTATTCTGGGTACTGATTTCTCTATATCTTTGCATCCAAATTTCCTGAAAATTTAATCACTTGTTATTTCCAGTATAATATATTTGTCCAATAAATATCATTTTGTTATTTGCATTTCTTCCCGGTATCAATTTTAATGGCCAGTAATTTATTTCATTAACAAAGAACTCAAAAGGTTGCTACTTCAGTGTTAGTACGACTTTAGAAGAGAAATTAATATCACTCTTTCAAGTGAGTTGATTTCCTTTGCTTTGAATGAAGATATAATTTTACATCAGACTTAATTTAATTTAAAATAAAAAACTCTTTTGAATTAAAAAAAATGTCATTGAATCTTTTTTATTTTTTTTCGTTTTTCTTATTAGTTATGTAATGGTAGAAAAAAAAGCTGCGATTGTTTTTGGGACTAAAAATTTATTTTTCATTTAAAAAACAATCGCGTGCTTGAAAATAAAGAAAAAACATATTGGATGTATGTCAGTGACTGTATATTCATACTTTTAGAAACATTTAAATTCTATACTTTTTAAAATAAAATTCATTTAAAAATTGTTTTGAAAAGTTCTTTTCTTCTAATATTTATATAATTATAGTCAATATAATCTCTCTAAATTTGCAAGTTTAATCTATATGATAAGTGTAATATAACAAATAAGAGGAAATCTTAATAAATATGAAAGTATACGTTATAGTTGTTTTAAAGAGATTCACGAACTTAAGTAATAAAAGACTACTTCTCCGTCACCATCTAAAATTAATTTTAGCTGACAGTTCAGCGAAGTCTTTCCTCTCTGACGTAATGAAATTTCAAAAATCATGAATCATCATGGACTGACACTCCTAACTACCGCTCTGAAATGATAGCTTAATATAGTTCTTAAACCTCTAACAACGAGTCGGCAATATTCCTTAGATTATTCATAATTCATAGGTTTCAGCGATGGTTTCAATATACTTCAACGTTGGTTGAATATATTATTCACGTGAAAGTGAGATTCATCTCCAAACCCTTTGGTTAATGGGATGTTCCATTGTTTACTCGGTATTTCAGTTTAATGTTGCCATGAAATTTATAATCGGATTATGTACGTGGATCCCTGCTTCATCGTTAGAGAATGTCTTCAACAATTTCACAAGTATTTTTGATACTTGGATAATACACTCATGTCCATAAATTAAGGATAATGAAGTTCAGGCAAAGAAAGAGACAGCAGCAAAACAAATTTGACTTATTTGTAAAGTCTATTTATTAAACAAAAGGTAAAGAGCAAAAAAGATGCTATATGTTTGACATAATTAATAAAAATTGCGATTTTTACCCCCTGGAGCAAATTTTAAAAAAGAACCTATTTACAAAAAACAGTATAACATGGTTAGTATGATGGTTAATATGGAGTATGTCTCCCGGACGTTGCAATACAGGCCTTACAACGCCTAGGCATGCTGAGTATCAAATTATCAATCTGATCTTGGGGAATATTACACCACTCATCAAGCAATGCCCTCCGAAGTTCCAGATGATAGGTGGGTGGGCTGCAATTCGTCGGCCACGCATATCCCACACATGCTCTATTGGATTCAAGTCCAGTGAGTATGCTGGCCAATCCATACGGGTGATATCCTCCAATTGAAGGCATTCGTCTACAATGTTTGCACGGTGAGGACGGGCGTTGTCATCCATAAACAGAAATTCAGCACCCATGGCGCCCCGAAACAAACGTACATGTTGTTCAAGAATGACATCCCGATAGATGTGGCCTGTCATCGTTACACTCTGAATATGCAGGTCAGTTCTGGAACCAAGAATAATTCCTCCCCAAACGAGCCCTCCTGCACCACCGTAACGGTGTTGGTCAATGGTGTTCTCTTGGTGGTAACGGGTACCTGGCGGACTCCATATGAAAGTCCGTCGAGAATCAGACTGCAAACTAAACCTGGACTCGTCGGAAAACATTACACCAGACCACTGTAACGGTGTCCAAAATGCATGCTCTCTACTCCAGGTTAATCGCAGGCGACAGTGAGTTGCGGTAAATGGAACACATCTGACATGCCTACGAGCATATAGACCAATGTGCCCTAAGCGTCTGTACACGGTCTGCCTTGAAACTGTCGTACCGGTAGCTGAAGAGAGCTGATGAGACAGGTCTGATGCTGTGCTCCGTCTGTTTCTTTTTGCAGTAACTGCTAAATACCGGTCCTCATTCGGCGTTGTAACTCGGGGGCGACCTGTGCTGTAACATCTACTCACATTACCATCATCTTGGAATCGTTCCAAAGCCTGGAGATGACCCTCTGGGCGATTCCAAATTCCTCGGATACTTCCAGCTGGGTACGTCCACATTCCAGTCGTCCGATAATTCTACCACGTAAAAAATCATCCAAATGCTTCCTTTGGGCCATAGCTATGCGGTTATTGCACTGAAAGGCTTTTAAAGCCCTTGTGAACAATTTTACTTCTTTGCCACCATTCCTTATATACCCCTCTCTTACACTCTCGTCATTGTGACGCAATATCCGTGACATCTGTTGGTTTCCTGTAGTTTGCATATTCTTCTTCAAGATGTGTGTGATAATGTTTCAGGTGAAATGTTTATTTTAGAGTTGAATTTCTGTGTGATTCTGAATTATCCTTAATTTATGGACATGAGTGTGTATTGTCAAGTAGTTTAAATTTCTTAAAATTTTGGTGAGTGTCAGTATAGGGTAAAGAAATTTATATATATATATATATAATATATATCAGTGGTAATAATCAAAAGTAGGTGTCTATATCAATAAAATATCAATAAAAAATGATCTTTAAATCAAACTACACCGGAAAAGAAGCCGACGGAGAAAGACACTGTAATGAAAGCTGTTTTTTAAAAGTCTTTCTTTATAGTATTGGGTATCTTTCCTTTCTGGTTTAGAATACTTTATATTCAAGTTTAAATAATGGTGGCATACTTTAAATTCAAATTTAAATATTTATTCTCATGTGCATTTTTAATGTTAATGAAATTTTGTATTTAAGTTTTTATCGGATGCATCGAAATTTAATTTTCATTAAAATCTGCGCTTTCATTAATATCATATAGCATAAATGAATAACGGGATTTAAAAATTTAATTTTTAAAAACTTTTACACACAATAAAGTCAGTGATGCTTGGACATAAAGAAAATCATTAATATTTTTCCATCGATTATTATTTTTCAAGATTGCTCCATCTTCCCATTATGCATTCTATTGAAAAGAGAATGACTTATAACAAACAGAATTTACGAGCCATTCCTTTTAGCTGAGAAAACGGTAACAGGTTGTATTTATTCGGAAATGCTGTAAATATAGTTATTTCCACCACTGCGCGAGGAGAGTATAAATTTTGTGTTTCAACAAAATGACTTCTACCTACAGGATGGTTATAATTAAAGTGACCCTATTCAGACCTCCATAGAGCTCGCCTATCAGATTTTGATGAAACTTGGTATGATTTGTTACTAAACGGTACTCGTATAACTGAAATCTTTAAATTTAATTTTAGTGCTGCAAATACATTCATGAAGTTATTTTTCTTTCAAATATATTTTATGAATCTGGATTCAAAAACAATCTAAGGAATAAGTTAGGAATAGTTCTAATTGACCCCACAATTAAGAAAAAAATATCAAAATCAGTGTATATTTTACCACTCTGGGAGACATGATAAATAAAAGATGAGTATCAAATACCCCTCGACAGTGATTCTCATGGTCTTGACTAATAACGAAAACCGCCTCGAAACGCCTGAAATAGATCTTGGGATCAAAAACTAAAATCTACTGACCAGTAAATAGAATTCAAGTCAGTCGATTTGTATTTCGAGCATAGGTGTTGCATTATGCATGACGCAGCATAATAAACCCTGGAAGGACTGCGCTATATACGTACTCGGAAATGGTGGATTTTTTGAGGATTTTACTGGAAAATTTTAAATTAAAATGCATCCTTTTCTGTTTGGTAAAATAAAAGAAAAGTTGTAGTATACACTCAAGTCTGAAAAGTAGACTTTGGTTTCTTTTCCTGAACTCAACTTTGGGATTTTCAATTCACTTTGAGATTTTTGTTTTTCGAGATACTTTTACGTTTGATACTTTCAAGTATTTGATTATTATTTCGGATGCAATAGAAACACATGGAGTAGGAAATGAATTCTAAAAGTGTTACTGGGATTCGAAAAGTATTTGATTTGTTTTGAATGTATAATTGCTTTCTTATATTAACGCCTTATTTTTAAAACACGATGCCTTTTTGTTATTTCAATCATTAAATGTCTATTTGATTTTAGAAATGTGTACGATTTCTCAATAATTTTCTTTGTTGTATAAAACGCATAGGAATCACACATGCACATATGTTATGACAATGAGGTTTTGAATGATTAAATTTAGAATTGATGGAATAGTCATATAAAACTCACGATGTGGGCGGATTTTTCACGATGCATAAAAAATAACGAAATATTATCTACGTATTGCGCACAGGTAGCTGATATAAAGAAATAAGAAAATGTAAAAAATAACATTATTTACACTATTTATTTTATATAACTAATCATTTGATTAAAAATCATTTTATGCTATAAATGATTTTATGCAACGTTGTTCCGTCAAATTCATATCAAATTTTAACTTAATATGAGAAAAAATTTAAATAATATATTAAATAATCATATTTTATCATTACTTAAAGTGGTCGAAATCATTAAAATTAATTTAAATTGATAAAATAATTTTCGCTGAAAAACATTGACATTTAAGCCTGAATTTCTAAAACTTGAATATAATATTTTCAAAATGTTTTCCGAGATAATAAAACGTAAACGATTGAACAAAGTCAAACTGCAGCACGAAAACGAGCTTCGAAGAGATCAGCTTAAATAGATCCTATTAGTTGCATTAGAAGAGATTTCTCGAAAGATGTAAAGGAATCATAAAGTGCACAAATTTCAAATACACATATCCCTTCCTAAGGTTCGCCGAAGTGATAATACATAATGGTAGACTTCGGGCTGATAATACCTTCTTAGCTCGATCTAAGAACTGGTGCAATTAAGCTTCCAAGAATGGTGACAAGATTTCTGCATCAATTTCTGATAACAAACCAGATGTGTATGAAAGCACTGTCTAATTGGAGGAAGTTTCTGTAAACTTTTCGAGTATTTGAATGAATTGAACACTCGAGTGCGATCTTACATAACTGCTGTATTCATAAAGCAATGACGTGAATAAGTTGGTTAGGAAATGTTATTGGCATTAAGTAGGCTGTTTTGGTGGCACGAAAATTCAATTTGTTGATGAAAGCAATTATTAGATTTATTATAGTTGAAGCACCTCTTAAGATACAGGGTTGAGATAACATTCTTAAGAAACAAATAGGTTGAATTTGAATGCATTCATTTCAATTAGAATATTAGATATTCCTGCATCGCGGGGATAATATAGACACACATTAACATCAATTAGATGATTAATCAGGATTCTGAATCAACTGATTATGTTCTAATATATGTCATTCTTTGATTAAAATGTGTCTTCAAATAGATAGGAATATTTCTCATTCTTTTCCGTTAAAAGGCCCTTTTTATAGATAAGAATGCTACTAAGTGCGAATATCATATACCTTTAAATCATTCAGATAATGAGATATTTTTTTAACTGTATGGATTATCATTATTCATACGTTTTTAAGGAGAAAATTTTTCTATTTTTTGTAATACTTTTTATGAATTAGAAGGTTGTTTAAACCTGAATTAAATTGGAATTTCACAAAACTCTATTAAAATCTTCTAAAATACGGAGAAATAAATCTGAATAGAAAAAAATTAACAAAATTGATCAATACTAAAATGTAGAGCTCAACACAATCCCATATACAAGGTAAATAATTTTAAAACAAATAGGACAGAAATTGAGGGTACGCAAATTACTATCAGTAATAAATTCTGAAATCTACAGTTTCAGAAGGTTTTATCTTTTTACAAATTTATTTAAATTTATTAAATTTTTTACAATTTTAATAGTTAAATGAAGTAATTCTTTTCCAATGTCAGTTTTAAAAATATAATTTATTGTATATCTAAGCATTTAGATAAAAAATTCTTTCACTTCTATTCACATGTGTAAATTCCAGAGAAACCAACTTTTTTGTTTATAAATAAATTTAAATAATGAGCGAAGAAGTATTTCTTAGGACTAAAATTTCTCAAAAACTATATTTAGTTTTATCTAAAAGTATTTGTTTAATTTTACTTTATTTTATAGAGTTTATCAAACATATTTTTTTCTGATTTTATACATTGATTTTAAATTTTAGTAAAAAGCATAAGTTATTTTTCCTTTTATAGTCCTTTCATTAGTTCGTGGAATATCTTGATAAAAAATGCAGCAAATGGATTTCGTTATTGTTTTTGATTGCCAGGAATTCCACTTTAAAAAATCCTTCGCTACTAGAGATGTAGTTTCAGCGAGGTGAAACAAAGCATCAAATTTCGAACGAATACTCCAAAGGGCGACATCTGGAGAGAGTTCTGGCCTATAGTTTTATCGGTTAACCTTTCTTTCTATAGTTATGCCTTTCCTGGCTAAGGCAATGAAGATTTAAAGGGGGTTTCGCTTGCTGCAGGTTCGAACGAAGCGTTCTTTCTTTGAAACCAAAAGTACTCTCCTCTCGGATTCTCTAGTTCAGGGGTCTCCAAACTACGGCCCGCGGGCCAAATCCGGCCCGCCAGTGTCATCAATCCGTCCGGCGACAGCGAATAGCTTATTGTTGCTGTAATAAGTTGGATAAAAAAACGCAGTATGATAATAACGCGGTGTTATTTACTTGCTAGGTAAAACTTAAAGACAAGCATAATACGCAGAAAATTTAACTTAAGCATAACAAATAATTGAAATGAATCCCACTAACATTATAAACTAGTGAACATTCCGCGGTTACCCTCGGTAGTTATATTGGGGTAAAGAGTATCGCATATGTATGTATATCGATGTTTGGAATGTATATATACTGAATCAAACATATGATTTTTATCCTGAAAATCCTTCAGGAACGGAATAATCTAGAAATTATAGATATTGCCAGAAAAATTAAAACGGTTTTTGCCCTTGGTACTTATTGGAGTAAACAGTACGGCCCTAAGGCTGAAAAGTTTGGAGACCCCTGCTATAGTTCATCTAGTTATATGGAAATTATAAAAAAAATATGCATTGCATATTAATTAAAATTATTAATTAATTAATTAATAATTAATAAATTGATGGGCTGGATTTTTCATTGAAATTATATTGTATCCTCGTACATCATAAAGTTTTACACGAGCCTTTTAGAATTAAATAACAAAGAAGTAAGTCACTAAGTTTTAAAGCATTAAAAATAATAAATTTAAAATAGA
>BPLQ01012097.1:0-157771 GCA_021605075.1 Caerostris darwini | reverse complement strand
TTCAGCAAATATTTCCCCCCTTATATTCTTAAACGTTTTCACTTAAAATGCCTCGAAGCTATATAGGACGTCTGGCAGAGAAAGTATTTACCCAGCTGAGAATTCCTTGCCTTAATTTCTTTTCGCCAAGTGACTCACAGAAAGTTTCTACGACTCCAAGAGGGGCAAGTTACACCTAGACGATTTGAAATAATACAGAAATGATAGGTTGTTCTACATTTGTTGTTGTATTTAAAGTGTTTAATTTATCTTAAATTTATTGGAAAAAACCATATTTTATTCGATTAAAGTAAAACATTATCAGAAATAATTTTAATGAAAGTTTCGAATAAAATAAAATAATTATATTTCATTCATGTTCGCATACTTTTAAATTATTATTAATAGAAATTAGCTTGTTAAATCATTACAAATTAGCTTATCAAATTCTTGCGTTAAAAATTAGCTTATCAAATTCTTGCGTTAAAAATTAGCTTATCAAATTTTAAACTTTATAAGATCTTTTAATAGACATTGCAATGTATAAATAGAGCTCCTCAATTACAAGCAATTTCATTCATTGCATCCTAAACTATCCCATCCCTTTCTCAAACACTCTTGGGGAGATAATGAAGAGAATAACTGCCTCTTAGAGAGCTTATCACTTCAATGATAAGCTCTCCAATACAAAACAAACACATCTCATCAACAAGTAATTACATTCATTATTCTCAATTAACGAAGAATGGTGAAATTCATATAACTCACTCACATCCTAGAAATTATTTGTTTAGAGAAGACTTTGATTAAAGTGAGTGGTGGCTAATCTCTAAAGTAATATTCCTCCTCGTCATTCTGTTGTTATCACATAATTAGAAATCACTTAGCTTATATCCCGCTGGAAAAGCAAACAAGAGAATTGAAGAGAAGGGTCCTTCAAGATTTTGGAAAAGTCTTTTTAGAAGTGCCACCACACTTCAATTACTGCCTGGTGTGTGCTGTTACTGCCTCAGACTTAAAACTGCAAAAGAAAAAGGGGATCCGCTCACTTAGCTACTTAATCAAGGGTTGGGGATCAAATTCTCTTCGGTTAACGGAAGAAGTAACCGCAATAAGGCGATGTTTAGCTCCTCCTCTCCACCCCTTGCCAAAAGATTTTCTATTCCGAGAACTAATCCACCTCTCTGATTAAATACTCTTGTTCCCACTCATTCTATTAGCTGAAGTTCTATTGAAGTCTTGTTGGATTTTTCTTCTTTAAAAAAGAATTTTTAAGTGCAAGATTACCACATTTCAAGGTGGGTTATTTTTTATCTTAGACAAATGTGTAGCTAATTTTAAAAAATCAGCTTTGCCATTTTAGGCAGTTGAATGAAATTTAACTCCATAGGTAAAAAAGTTTTTGATTGGATTTTTTAAAGCGATTTTTTTTTTATATGCCACATACGTATTAACTTATAAAACAACATTTCTACTGTTCTACATAAAAGCTAATTTGACATTTTAAATTGTGTTAAAAATAGTATTTTAAAGCATGTCATATATGCTACTAATATAATTTTTTGCCCCCTTCATTGTTTATTACTATGATGTTAACTGATGAAGTCTAAATATATGTACAAGAAGACAAAATTTATGTTTAGATAAACAGATCTCATTTATAAACCCTGATGACCAAATGACTAGCTCTCTGGCTCTCGGTGCCATGGCTGTTTGTAGTGGTGCAGAATCCATTTTAAAGCATAGATCCTGTCTCATATGACTGTACATCGATGGACGTAGAGGTGACATACGTACCATTTAAAAAGAAAGCATTAATTCATACATACTATATTTCATACCGTTTTCGTATACATTTAAATTATTATTTATACTAATAAGCTTTTTAAATAAAATATTTATGAAATTTTAAATTTCATAAGACAAATTAATAGACATTTCATTGTATCTATATATCTCCTCAATTATCAGCAATTTAATTTATTAAATCTCTAAACTATCGCATCACTTTCTGAAACACTCTTTTAGCGATAATGAAGAAAATAATTGCCTCTTACAACAGTGATAAGTTCTCCAAAACAAAACAAAACCCATTTCATCAACAAGTAATTACATTCATTATTCTCAATTAACGAAGAATGGTGAAATTTAGATGACTCTCTGACAGCACAGAAATTATTTGCTTAGAGAAAGACTATCATTAAAGTGAGTATGCGGCTAATCTCTAAAGTAATATTCCTCCTCGGCATTCTGTTGTTATCACATACTTAGAAATCACTTAGGTTATATCCCTCTGGAAAAGCAAACACGAAAATTGAACAGAAGGGTCCTTCAATATTCTGGAAAAGACGTTTTAGAAGTGCCACCACACTTCAATTACTGCCTGGTGTGTGGTCTTGCTGCCTCAGACTTAAAACTGCAAAAGAAAAAGTTGATCCGCTCACTTAGCTACTTAATCAAGGGTTGGGGATCAAATTCTTTTCTGCAACGGAAGAAGCAACCGCAACAAGGCGATGTTTAGCTCCTCCCCTCCACCCCTTGCCAAAAGATTTTCTATTCCAGAACTAATCCACCTCTCTGATTAAATTCTCTTGCCCCCCTCATACTATTAACTGATGTTCCATTGAAGTCTTGTTAGATTTTTAAGTGCAAGTTTACCGTTTTTTAAGATTGTTTTTTTTTTACGTTATACAAAAGTGTTGCTAATTTTAAAAAATCCGTTTTTTATTATTGGCCGTTGAATGAGATTTGACTCCATCGGTAAAAAAATGCTGATTGGAATTTTTTTAAAGCAATGGAATTTTGGAATTTTTAAAGATTGGAATTTTTTTAAAGCAATTATTTTTTATATGTTACCAATGTGTTACGTATAAAATAAAATATGTATGTCATGCGTAAAAGCTGATTTGACTCTTTAAATTGAGTTAAAAATAATATTTTAAAATATGTCATGCGTATTAATACTATATTTTTCCCCGAATTTTTGCTTACTATTATGATATTAACGGATGACATCTAAATGTACATAAAAAGATAAAATATATTTTTAGATAAATAGATCTCATTTATGGGCCTGATAGGCAAGTGACTAGCTGTCTTGCCCCCTGTGCCATGTATGTTTGTCGTGGTTCCGATTCCATTTTAAAATAAAAGTCTCTGTCTAATATTATAGTACAGCGTTGGAGGTAGAGCTGACATCCCTACCACTTAAAAAGAAAACCATAATTCGTACATTATTCATACATACCATATTTCATACATTTTAGTATATTTTAAAATTATTATTTATACAAATTAGCTTGTTAAATTAAATATTTATCTAATTTTAAACATCTTAAGACCTATTAATAAACATTCTAATGTATCAATACAACTCCTCAATTACAAATAATTTAATTCATTAAATATCTAAACTATCCCATCACTTTCTCAAACACTCATTGAGAGATAATGAAGAAAATAATTGCCTCTTACTACAGTGATAAGCTCTCTAAAAACAAAACAAATACATTTCATCAACAAGTAATTACATTCATTATTCTCAATTAACGAAGAATGGACTAGAAATTTAGATGACTCTCTGACAGCACAGAAATTATTTGTTTAGAGAAGACTTTGATTAAAGTGAGTGGTGGCTAATCTCTAAAGTAATATTCCTCCTCGGCATTCTGTTGTTATCACATAATTAGAAATCACTTAGGTTATATCCCTGTGGAAAAGCAAACCAGAAAATTTAACAGAAGAGTCCTCCAAGATTTTGGAAAAGTCTTTTTAGAAGTGCCACCACACTTCAATTACTGCCTGGTGTGTGCTCTTGCTGCCTCAGACTTAAAACTGCAAAATAAAAAGGGAGATCCGCTCACTTAGCTACTTAATCAAGGGTTGGGGATCAAATTCTGTTCTGCAACGGAAAAAGTAACCGCAATAAGGCGGTGCTTAGCTCCTCCCCTCCACCCCTTGCCAAACGATTTTCTATTCCGAGAACTAATCCACCTCTCTGATTAAATTCTCTTGTCCCCCCTCGTTCTATTAACTGATGTTCTATCGAAGTCTTGTTAAATTTTTCTTCTTTAAAAAAGAATTTTTAAGTGCAAGATTGACTCTTTTTAGGATGTTTTTTTTTTTACCTTATACAAATGTGTTGCTAATTTAAAAAAATCTGTTTTTACATAATTGAACGTTGGATGAAATTTGACTTCATCGGTAAAAAAGTTACTGATTGGAATTTTTTCAAGCGATTTTTAATTTATATGTTAGCCACGTGTTAGCTTACAAAACAAAATATTGTGTTATATCTGAAAGCTAATTTGACTTTTTAATTTGAGTTAAAATTATTATTTTAAAATACGTCATATATTGCTAATATCATTTTTTTCCGCTTTATTGCTTATTACTATAATATTAAATGATGAAATCTAAATATAAATAAGAACATAAAATATATTTTTAGATAAATAGATATCATTTATGGAGCATACTATTACATACACATATTAGCATACTATTACATATTAGCATACTATTACATATGGAGCATACACTCCTCCACCCCTTGCCGAAAGATTTTCTATTCCTAGAACTAATCCACCTCTCTGTTTAAATTCTCTTGTCGCCCTCGTTCTATTAACTGATGTTCTATTGAAGTCTTGATAGATTTTTATTTCTTTAAAAATAATTTTTAAGTGCAAGATTACCTCTTTTTAAGGTGGGGTTTTTATACCTTATATAAATGTATTGCTAATTTAAAAAAAAAAAAAAAAAATACCCGGTTTTTGCATTATTGGCCGTTGAATGAAATTTGACTCCATCGATAAAAAAAGTTACCGATGGGAATTTTTTTTAAACGATTTTTTGTTTTATATGTTATTCATGTTAACATATAAAATAAAATGTGCTATGTTAGAAAAAGTTACCGATAAATTTTTTTAAAATTTTTGTTTTATATGTTATTCATGAATAAAAGTTAATTTGATTTTTAAAATTAAGTTAACAATAGTATTTTAAAACATGCCATAAAGGCTACTAATATATATTTTCTTGCTTTATTGCTTATTACTGTGAAATTTACTGATGGAATCTAAATATATATAAGAATACAAAATCGATTTTTAGATAAATAGATCTCATATATGAGGCCAGATGGCCAAGTGACTAGCTCTCTGGCACCTTGTGGCATGGCTGTTTGTATTGGTTCAGAATCCATTTTAAAACGTTGGTCCCTACCTTATATGACTGCACAGCGTTCGACGTAAAGCTGGCAACCCTACGACTTAAAAAGAAAACATTATTTCAGGCATTATACATACATGCCATATTTCATACATTTTTGTATACTTTTAAATTATTATTTATACAAATTAGCTTGTTAAATCAAATATTTATAGAATTTTAAACTTTATAAGACCTATTAATAAACATTCTAATGTACCAATATAGCTCCTCAGTTACAAGTAATTTAGTTTAGTAAATCTCTAAACCAACCCAACACTTTCTCAAGCACATTTGGAGAGATAATGAAGAAACTAATTACCTCTTACTACAGTTATAAGTTCTCCAAAAACAAAACAAATACATTTCATCAACAAGCAAACTACATTCATTATTCTCAATTAAGGTAGAATGTCAAAATTTAGATGACTGTCTGACAGCCTAGAAATTATTTGTTTAGAGCAGACTTTGATTAAAGTGAGTATGTGGCTAATCTCTAAAGTAATATTCCTCCTTGGCATTCTGTTGTAATCACATAATTAGAAATCACTTAGACTATATCCCTCTGGAAAAGCAAACAAGAGAATTTAACAGAAGGGTCCTTCAAGATTTTGGAAAAGTCTTTTTAGAAGTTCCACCACACTTCAATTACTGCCTGGTGTGTGTTCTTGCTGCCTCAGACTTAAAACTGCAAAAGAAAAAGGGGATCCGCTCACTTAGCTACTTAATCAAGGGTTGGGGATCAAATTCTCTTCGGTTAACGGAAGAAGTAACCGCAAAAGGCGGATCTTAGCTCCTCCCCTCCACCCCTTGCCAAAAGATTTTCTATTCCGAGAACTAATCCACCTCTCTGATTAAATTCTCTTGTCCCCTTCATTCTATTAACTGGTGTTCTATTGAAGTCTTGTTAGATTTTTCTTCTTAAAAAAAAGAATTTTTAAGTGCAAGATTTCCTCCTTTTGGGGCTGGGTTTTTTTAGCTTATACAAATGTTTTGCTAATTTAAAAAATCTTTTTGTGCATTATTGACCGTTGAATGAAATTTGATTCTATCGATAAAAAAGTTACTGATTGAATTTTTTAAACGACTTTTTCTTTATATTTTACCCAAATATAACATATAAAATAATATATAAAATATTAATATATAAAATAAAATATGTTATAACAAATAGCTAATTTGACTTTTTAAATTGAGTTAAAATAGTATTTTAAAGCGCGTCATAAATATTATTAATACATTACTTTCCGCTTTATTGCTTATTACTCTGATATTAAAAGATAAAATCTAAATATGTCTAAGAAAAAATAAATTTTTTGTTAAGTAGATTTCATTTATATAGCCTGATGGCCTATAGACTAGCTATCTGGCGCTCGGTGCCATGGCTGTTTGTAGTGTTTCAGAATCCATTTTACAACGTAGGTCCCTGTCTAATATGACTGTACAGCGTTGGACGTAGAACTGACATCTATACCATTTAAAAAGAAATTATTAATTTATACATTATTCATACATACCATATTTCATACATTTTCGTATACTTTTAAATTATTACTTATACAAATTAGCTTGCTAAATCAAATATTTATAGAATTTTAAACTTCATAAGACCTATTAATAGATACTCCAATATAACTCCTCAATTACAAGCAATTTAATTTATTAACTCTCTAAGCTATCCCATCACTTTCTCAAACACTCTTGGAGAGATAATGAAGAAAATATTTTCCTCTTACTACAGTGATAAGCACTCCGACACAAATCAAAATACATTTCATCAACAAGTAATTACATTCATTATTCTCAATTAACGAAGAATGGGGAAATTTAGATGGCTCTCTTGACAGCCTAGAAATTATTTGTTTAGAGAGAGACTTTGATTAAAGTGAGTAGGTGGCTAATCTCTGAAGTAATATACTTCCTCATCATTCTGTTGTTATCACATAATGAGAAATTACTTAGGTTATCCCTCTGGAAAAGCAAACAAGAGAATTCAACAGAAGGGTCCTCAAAGATTTTGGAAAAGTCTTTTTAGAAGTGCCACCAGACTTCAATTACTGCCTGGTGTGTGCTCTTGCTGCCTCAGACTTAAAACTGCAATAGAAAAAGGGGATCCGCTCACTTAGCTACTTAATCAAGGGTTGGGGATCAAATTCTATTCTGTAACGGAGGAAGTAACCGCAATAAGGCGGTGCTTAGCTCCTTCCCTCCACCCCTTGTCAAAAGATTTTCTATTCCGAGAACTAATCCAGCTCTCTGATTAAATTTTCTTGTTCCCCTCGTTCTATTAACTGATGTACCATTGAAGTCTTGTTAGGTTTTTTCTTCTTTAGAAAAGAATTTTTAAGTGCAAGATTTCCTCTTTTTAAGGTGTTTTTTTTTTTTTTTTACTTTATACAAATGGGTTGCTAATTTAAAAAAAAAAAATCACTTTTTGCATTATTGGGCGTTGAATGAAATTTGACACAATCTTTAAAAAAGTTGCTGATTGGAATTTTTTCAAGAGATTTTTATTCTTTTGCTGCGTGTTAACCTATAAAATAAAATATTCTATTTAATACCCAAAAGCTAATTGGACATTTTAAATTGAGTTAAAAATAGTATTTTAAAACATGTCATATATATTAATAATATAATTTTTTTCTTTGCTTTAGTGCTTATTACTATATTAACTGATGAAATCTAAGGATATATATAAGAAGACAAAATATATTTTTAGATAATTAGATTTCATTTATGGGGTCTGATGTCCAAGTGACTAGCTCTCTGGCGCTCGGTGCCATGGCTGTTTGTAGTATTTCGATATCCACTTTAAATTGTTGATCTCTATCTAATATGACTGTAGAGCGTTTGGCGTAGAGCTGCCACTCTTATCCCGTAAAAAGAAAGCATCTCATGTCAAGAAATCTGTCAACAGGCAAAAGGCCTTGGAACACCATGGGCTGTAATGCCACTGAAGAAGAATATTTCAGTCATGTATTTTGAACTTTATATGATAAATCAACCTTATTATTTAATATTATTAAGCATATATAGCAATCAAATACTTGATGCTATCATTTCCTTTACTTTCTTAGGACAGAAGATGAGTTCGACGAGTTTGATACTTACCAGTTTCAGTATTTTCAATTAGTATTGTGAAGACTAATATATTAAATGGTAATTGTGCCAGAATACTGTTCCTGTGAAAATATTCGCTTTTTGCAATAAATAAGACGAAGTATCTTTTTTATTGCTGTCACTTTATGAATGTTTTCTGGGCTTTCCACATGATACTCAAATGTAAATAAATTACATGGAAAATTATTTCTAATATATCCTCGAAACTTTTAACATTTGTTACCATTTTCACTATTTCCGTTGACCGTATAATTTTTACTACTGGAATGTTAAAGAACGGCAGCTTCACATTAGATACATATAAAAAAAGGGCGCAATTTAAAATGAAACCTCTTGTTGACACACCCTTTATTTTAATTTAAAAAAAAAATTCTGAAATTATTAGTTTACATATTTATTATTTATGTTTTTTACTTCAAATATTCCTGAGACTTTATAAGTTATAAATAAATTGGCTTTATAACTTTAGGTTTAAAAAAAGATTACACAATTTTTTAAAAAATGTTTTTAGCAAAAGTTATATGATAACGTTATTATTTTACTGAAAAATATTAAGCTATAGAAGATCTTGAAATTTTAATTTTTTTAAAAAATATTAATAAACAATTGAAAATGCGTTAAGTTAAGCGAGTAATGAATTAATTATACATTTCCACATAAGTGGAAGATTTTTTTATTTATGCATCTATAATTTATTATCAGAACTATTCAAGTAAATCATTACATCTTGAAATTTTAAATTTATAAAAATTTTTTCATTATTAGCTTAATTTAAACAGTAGAGAATGTGTTAAATTAAGCTAATAATGAATTAATTATTCCTCTTCACATAAGTGGAAGACTTTTTTATTCATACCATTATATTTTATCATCAAAACTATTTATATGGAAATATACACTTCATTTTAGAAACAAACATTCAAATAAATCTGTGTCAGATACAGGAATGAACAAATTTTATTTTCTTTATCAAAAAATATCTTTAAAAGACAGTACTAAAAAAAAGTAGACAGATAAAAAAATTAATTATCTATACTTTTTACGATTTAATTAGAAATATGTATGACAGTATTCATATTCCATCTTTTGTTAGCCGTTTAAATTGGTTTCTATATGGCTAATTAAGGAAAAAAACTAATTTTTAAGTTAAATCTTTTTCGTTATCAATAATTTTATTTTGAAAATTTAGTTATAAAAAGTAATATTCAATTAAAAACAAATTGGTTTTAAAAACTCCATTCTACCATCTTTTATTATTAAAGCGTATTTAAAGATATGCATGGGAACATAAATATTTTATTTTAATATAACACTTGGATACTAGCTGTACATCTTTATTTATTAAAATAATAATTGAATCATGCACTTTATTTTCATTAAAATTTTGCAATACACAATATTAGAAAAATACAATAAATAAATTAATTATAATTTTATATAACAATCTATTTAGAAACATTTATACAGGACAATTCAGACAGAATATACAACATAAACAATTCAATTCATGATATTTTAATGAATATATAGTTATATTCATTAAAATATCATGAATTGAATTATCTATCATGAATTGAATTGAATTTTATTTTTTTTCTTATTTTAGAAAAAATATTGGTTATTTTATGCATGACTTTTTTATCGGTCATCATAGGCCAAATGTTAGTTGTAAATGAAATATTCAAATAAAGGGTAAATGGATTTAAAATAAAATAATACCACCATCACTTACTGTTACGACTTATTTTCAGTACCATTTATATGTACATGCATACTTCACCTTATGATACCCATTCAAATATAGCTTAAGATCCCTATTCCAGAAAAAGGAATGAATTCCACTTTGAATTACATTATATTTTTTGTAGCAAAATTCTCATAAAAACCGGAATTTTTCTAAATATACATCCTGAATATTGCGCATGTTTTAAAAGTTAATATGATACAACAGAGTTTTATTGCCCCAGAACATACATATAAGTCTGAGTCTTAAAATGAAGTCATCATTCCCGATAGGGGATTTGAAGGTTTGGCCAGAAGCCAGAATCAACTAAATCGAAAACGGGAAAAGGGTCATGATTTTTTACTGTTCCTTTTTTTTTTGTCTTACTATAGCGGGATTTATCGTAAATTCTTCACTGACATCTGGTAAAGCAAACTGTATTGATGTAAAAGAATGTTAAATGTGGGTTGTAAGGAAGGAACACAGTTTGGCCAGACGGGGATCGGAAAGGGTAAATGTTTGTAATAAAATAAAGGATTGTTACATTGTTTCTAGTGCTGAAGCACTGTGATCTTTAATATTTATTTCGATTCAATTTTAAATTTAAAGTACCTCATGTATTAAGCTTTTTCAGTGCAAACAATAAAAATGAATAAATCGAATATATCGTAATTTTTTTTATATCAGAAATCGTGAGCAATTGCAATTCTTACATTTTGATGGTTTGCGATATAGTAACTACAATGGAAAACTAGTAGATTGATTTTTACATTAATAATCAAAATACCTGCATGTATTTTTGGTGTTCTCTTCGGTATATTTTCAAAGATAACCCTAAAGATTATCCTAGAAACTCAAATGATTTACTTTACTTCTACTATTATAAGCGCAGCCTCTATAATATAGCTGCCTACAACAAACAAACTACCAATTCCGATGAAAGTATGGCGTTATGCAATGTCTGATGTCTTCAATTCTTGTGTCAACGGGATTTTGTAAGTCTTTAGGCCAAGAAGTGTATGCAAAATATGGTGCAAATCGTAGTAGATAAGCTAAATTGATGGACAAACAAGGATGGACGAACGAATGGATAAACGAATGAACAAACAAGGACATTCTGCAACACTTTCAGTCTCAGCAGCAATATTTTTTGTTGACGCTAGTCGAGTGTTGGTCGACCGAAAGTTACAATGAAAACTTCAAGACGTTCAAGAGACTTTCAAATTTATATATTAAATTCACAATTGCAAAAGAAGATAGGATTTATCATTTCTTCACTGACATCTGATAAAGCAAACTGTATTGATGTAAAAGAATGTTAAATGTGGGTTGTAAGGAAGGAACACAGTTTGGTCAGACGGGGATCGGAAAGGGTAAATGTTTGTAATAAAATAAAGGATTGTTACATTGTTTCTAGTGCTTAAGCACTGTGATCTTTAATATTTAAATTCGATTCAATTTTAAATTTAAAGTACCTCAAGTATTAAGCTTTTTCAGTGCAAACAATAAAAATGAATAAATCGAATATATTGTAATTTCTTTATATCAGAAATCGTGAGCATTTCTGACATATAGAAATTTCAATTCTTACATTTTGATGGTTTGCGATATAATAACTACATTGGAAAACTAGTAGATTGATTTTGCATTAATAATCAAAATACCTGCATGAAATTTTCTGGGTTTTCTTCGGTATATTTCCAACGATATTCCTAAAGGGTATCCTTGAAACACAAATCATATAATTTACTTCTACTATTATAAGCACAGCATCTACAATATAACTTCCAACAACAAATATAACAAACAAACAACCTATTTCGATTAAAGTAGGGCGTTATCCAACATCTAATGTCTTCAGTTCTTGTATCAACGGGATTTTGTAAGTCTTCAAGGCAATAAGTGTATGCAAAATACGGTGCAAATAGATAAGCCAGATTGCCAGCATACTAATGGACAAACAAGGACATTCTGCACCACTTTCAGTACCAGCAACAATATTTTTTGTTGGTGCTTTACGAGCCCGGGTTGACCGAAACTTACAATCAAAACTTAAATGAGATGTTCAAATTTGTACAATAAATTCACAATTGCAAAAGAAGATCGGATTTATCGTAAATTCTTCATTGACATTTGGCCATGGATGTTTCTAGTGGTTCGGAATCCACTTTAGGATTTAGGTCCCGGTCTCATATGACTGTAGAAGCGTCATGGAGCCATGTCAGTCTTCTACCTACGGGTGCTCCATCACAACAAAAACGTCCCATTTTCCCTCCATCCATGAGTATATTACTCACGGTATGTCAGTCGCGCACAGAATACTGAGGATTAGTATTCTCTGAACAACAACACAACACGCAATTTTTTGTGCTTTCCTCGATACATTTTCAAGGATAACCCTAAGAGCTCTCATGAAAGACGTTGCTTCTACTATTATAAGCGCCACGTGTACAATATAGTTGTACGTATTCACAGTTGTATAGATTAAAAATATTATTGTTGTTTGACTATAATTATTAATTTATATTTTATTTAATTGATCATAATTATTCGTTAATAATCATTTTAATTGATTTGCAGGTACTTTAAATGCATAAAGGCATTTATTTAAAACTAGGTTTGCAGTGAAAGAGTAATACATAATAGATAAATATAAGATAACGACATAAAGGCGTTTAATTAAAAAAACTATTTTTGCAATGAAAGAGTTATACATAATATATAAATATAAGATAAATACATACATAAAGACATTTAATTCAAACTAGTTTTGCTATGAAAGAGTAGTAAATAAATTTTCATTGTATAAATAAATCACAAAAACATTTAAGATAATTTTTTTATAATATGCCAAAAAAAAAAAAAAAATCAATACATTTTAAAATTTATTATACTTTTAAAAAATGAAATATAATGTTAAATAAGGTTTGCTTCGTAAAATTGCTTTTATAAAAAAAAATCACTAGACATTTATGTAGATTTAGAAAACTTTTATTTTCTATTTTAAATCTCTTTTTTTTTTTCTTGAAAAACCCTTATCAGAGAATTTTTTGCTTACAAAAAATGTTCGAAATCTTTTAGATAGAAGCATCAAAATCTTCTCCAACACTTTTATTTATTTATGGTTTCCTTCAAAAATTTACATGCATACCTTGCAAAACAAATTTGCTCTAACAAGTTTTTCCAAGTTCTAAAAATTGCCCTCTTTACGCAAGATAGTATTTTCCCCTATCTGGGAAGTTTCATACGTTCTTTCTTTATTTTAACATCCTCAAAAGTAGTAATTTTCTTACCATCTTTTATATTTGAAAGAAAAGAACTTGTTATGGTGGCATTGTTTGGTACTGAGGGTGAATATGAACTTCACTCAAAGTAATTGTCTCTGGAGTGCCAAAAAAAATTTTGGGATAGCTTGAAAATTTTCTAAACATTCGCTCTCATAGAAAAACAATAACCATTAAATGAACAAAACAATTTAAAAGTTTGATTTATTGTAGATTTTAGTGATGCTGCCATTGACTACCAACTAATATAAGCCTTTAAAATTAAAAATTTCAATGAAGTAAATATAAATTTAGCAATATAGTCAAATACTTGACTTAAATATACAGCATTTAGACCATCAAAGTTAGTACGTATGAACCTATAGTTGATTATCGGATATAGTTTTAAATATACTCCTATAACACATATAAAGAGAAAAATCATTAGCACACATTTTTAAGTATATAATCCCAATAAAATTGCCAGAAATTTAAAAACAAATTGCACAAACCTTACACATTGTACACGCCTAAACTATAAATTTTTCAACGTTCATATTGCTAGATCAAATATTAGAAAACTTCAATATATGAACAAAGATAAAAATATAATAATTTACTACAAGTGCTAAACTAAAATTAACTCAGCTTACAAATTTTGTAAAATTCCTTTTTATTTGAGGTTTAATCACAAACTCTTAGAATTTGTATTTAAATTTCTTAAATGCATTTTTAATTCCTGCAGCATAAAATAGAGTCTATCATTATCAAAAGTATAAAAGAACCTTCATGATAAGAACAAATATTACAACAGACAAAAAACAAAAAACAGATGCATTTAATTCGAACACATTCGTAATACTATATTGCATTGTCTGCCAAATCTTCTTAATTCAACTGTTCTCCTGAATCAGCGTAGCATATTAATTATGGCATAATTATATAAAAAAATTTTATATAAATTCACCTTATAAAAATAAACATCAGCCAAATTAATTAATTCATTTTGTTATGAGATAATTAATATATATTCAAACCGTTTATTTTTAATTAAATTTTTAATTTAATTGTGGATTACACTTAAAGAAATATTTCGAAGAACCTTTTAAAGATAAAGTTCCTTGAAGTTTTATATAGTCAAAATATCTGTTATATAAATGACAGAAGAAATCCTTTGTTCACAAATTTTCTAGAAGACACTTAACTAAATCCAACAACTTAAGATACTTTACAATCCCTAAGTAGTTACTAAAGTATTCACTCCGTTGAATTTAATTCATTATGGAATCCCACCATTTTAACTAATGATTATCAATATCCTTTGTATCTAATAATTATTAATGAGCTTTGTAATTAATAATTATTAATCACCCTGTGGTAACCTAGGATTATTTTTTGGCATGCATATGTAAAAATATGTATTTGTTGATTTAATTTAACTTAACTACACATAGTTTACAAAAATGAAATAAATTATATTACAATTGTAATTAATTAATACTGATTACGTTGAAGAATTATGAAAAAATTAGTTATTGGAAACTTATATTTATGTACTTTAAATATACATTCTGAACTTTTAACTTAAAATGTACTGAAAACTTTATATTGTTAAAAGCTATTATATATGCTTCACAAAATTTGCTTTGTACACAAATATTCTAAAATACACATTGTTGTAGACAATTACCTCAAAAATTACCATTCTGAAGCATTAAATTACCTTTCGAAGTATCATTTATATTATTACTCTTTGGGTGCCTGCTTCAAATTGTAATTGTAAGATGGGAATGCAGTCTGTTGTAACTGGAATGTATTAAATTTGTTGTGTAAATGCTGCTATAGCGGCAAATAATCTAATGCCAAAATGTTCGGCATTGGCAACATAATATCAATCTGCATAATCTTATATAAGAACATATGTTCAACTTTCTCATAAAAAATATTTAACTGTGAACCATATTAAAATAAAATATCCAAGTTGTGTATAATTTAATTAATAAAAAATATATATTATTTGCTATTAAGAAATATGTAATATCTAATCTTCCTAGTAGTATTTCATTATTAGGAGTGATATTGTATGCATCGCAAAGTTAAGAGTCCGCTCGCAAATTTTGTAAAAGGCATTTTGCTGAAGTCTATGTCCACATAACTCTCAAGAATTTTCATTTCGAAGCATTAAATTTCCTATCGAATCATCTCAACTGAGCTATTGCCCTTAATTAACAGGGAAATGTTATCGCATCCTTTGAATCTCGAACTTTTCAATAAATCACGGGCACACCCTCACTTTGCAAAGTTCTTGACATTGCTCCAAACGATAATCCAGAGAAGCGGTGTCCAACCTCCATCCCCACCCCCACCCCTGGTCGTAACTCATCGTATCTGTCGTAAGTTGATGGTCAGAGGTTCTGATAATTAAAAGGGCTTAGTTTCGCCACCGGTTCCGATAGAGCGAGTGATTAACTTCTGCCGTAGAAATGTATTGCTTTTCCATAGTGGGCGTAATAGGAATTGGGTCCGCTAATCGAAAGATAAATTTCCGCTAATCTTTCGAACTGATGTCGGATGACGTCGGTTTGTAATGCGGCTATTCCTTTTGTACCTTTTTGAGGGGAACCCTAATTGAGTCTTCTTATTTCGGATTGATTTATTTTATTTTATCAATGGAAACTTGTGCAGAGTATAGAAGTAGATACTGATTTATGGGAAAAGGATTCATTTCTTTCAGATTTCATTTATAGTAATTACGTTATAAGAATTTTATATGATTCTTTGCCGCAACAAGTTGATGCAATTTTAGTTGATGCAATTAAGTTAATGCAATTACTGTTTGTAATGTGGCACTTGTTTTTGTGTTTTTGTTTTTGAAATTACGCGCAAATTGAATATTCAGATTTGTATTAATATTTTTTTTAAAATGATTGAAAGCTTGTGCAGATAATTGACCTAGGTAATATTATTGTATGAAAAAATAACATATTTCAATAACAATGTAAAACATTTTTGACTTCTCATCTCTACAATTTTATGTAACCTTCCACTGTTCTTTGGAAAGGATGTTATATGACATCGCTATGTAATGTAATCAAAAGATATCTTTCCGCTTATCTTTCGAACTGATGTCGGATGACGTCGGTTTGTAATGCGGCTATTCCTTTTGTACCTTTTTTGAGGGCAACCCTAATTGAGTCTTCTTATTTTGGATTTATTTATTTTATTTAATCAATGGGAACTTGTGCATAACATTGGAGTAGATGTCATTGATTTATGGGGAAAGGACCAGATTCCATTTAATTATGTTAAAAGAATTTTATATGATTCTTTGTCGCAACAATTGGATGCAATTTCAAAAACTAATATCAGTCGGAGTCTGTTTGAAATGTGGCTATGAGGCTCTTGTTTTTGCGATTTTTTTTAAATTACCCATAAATTGAATATTCCGATTTTTATTAATAATTTTTTATTAAATGGTTGGAAGCTAATGCAAATAATTGACCTATATAATATTATCGTATGAAAAAATAACATATTTCATTACCAATGATAAACAATTTTGAATCTTTGTCTCTACAATTTATGCAACTTTCCACTGATCTTTGGAAATGATGTGATATGACATCGGTATGTAATGTAAGCGAAAGATAACCTTCCGCTAATCTTTCGAACTGATGTCGGATGACGTCGGTTTGTAATGCGGCTATTCCTTTTGTACCTTTTTGAGGGAACCCTAATTGAGTCTTCTTATTTTGGATTGATTTATTTTATTTTATCAAACGAAATTTGTGCAGAACATAAGAGTAGATGATACGACTATTGATTTATGGGGAAATGACCACATTTCATTTAATTATGTTATAAACATTTTATATCATTCATTGTCGTAACAATTTGATGCAATTTTAGAAACAGTTGTAAGTTGGTGTCAGTTTATAATGTGGCTTTTATTATTGTGACATTTTTGAAATTACCCAAAAATTGAATATCCTGATTTTTTAATATTTTTTTTCTTAAATGACTAAATACTTGTGTAAATCATAAATTTAGGTAATCTTATTGTATTAAAAAAGTTTCATTAACAAGGCTAAACAATTTTGACATTTTGTCTCTACAAATTTATGTCACTTTCCACTGATCTTTGGAACTAATATTGTATGATGTCAGTATGTAATGTAACTCTTCCTTTGTGACTTTTTGAAACGGATCATTAATTGAGCTCCTTAGTTTTTAATATTTTTTTAATCAATACAACTTGTATGGATTCAATTAATAGGTTGTATTATTTAATGAAAAATGACTTGATATTATTGTATTATTAATGGTTGTATTATTTTATATAACTTTACACTGATATTTGGAAATAATAACGTAGGACATCGGTTTCTAATGTAACTCTCCCTTTTGTGACTTTTTGAAACGGATCATTAATTGAGACTTTTTGCTGTGTAATAATTTTTTAATCAATAAAACTTGTAAGGATTCCAGAAGTAGGTTATATTATTTAATGAAAAATGACTAGACGTTAGTAAATCCCATAAATAAAATTTTCATTGATTCATTGTAACAACAATTTAATGCAACTTAACGACTTTAAAAATAATGTTACATAGTGTTTGATGTAGTTATTTCTTTTGGGCTTTTGCTTTCAACATTTTTTAATTTTTTTTTTATTTTGTCATGGATGTAAGTTCATGGCATTGTATCATAGATGGTCTTTATTTATGAGAATAAAACAGATTTTTCAAATTATAGCATCAATTTTTATATTGAAGGTTTGTTGCAGCAATTTAATGTTCTTTTCAAATATCTTTAGAGCTAATGTCAAATAAGGTTGAATTGGGATATAGCTCTTCTTTTATGATCTTTGTAAAGTGGAAAAAACAGATTATTTTTGGTTTGGATTGATTTTCTTTTATTTAAAGAATGAAATATTGTGTTGTAATAGCAAAGAAAGTAGTTGAAGTAGAAAAAGATGGTATTTTTGCATGTCAATATAGATTTCTTCAAATAAGTCTAACATTTTTATACTAAACGCTGGTCTCAACTATTTAATTTAACTTTCAAATAATCTTTTGAGTTCATGTCAAATAACGAACTGTAATATTGGTTTTCTTTTGAAATAAAAGTGTAAACGAGTCTTTTTATTTATGTTTCATTTTTACCCTCTTATAAAGTTTTGTTGTTTGTTTAAAATTATTTGTACAACAAGAATAAAAGTAAATAATTGAAAATTTATTTTACTAATGGCAAATTTTACGATAATAACGATTGTAAACAATTTTTTATTGATACTAAAGTGACCAGATATTTATTTAATTCGCGATATTGTTATTGTAGTCTATGGACATTTTTACCGTAATTTAACAATCTAAGTTATTTTTAGTCCTAAGTTCTATCTTCATTAACTTATTAAACATTCAAACATTCAATCCTAAGTTCTTTCCATGCATTAAATCATTAAACATTCAAACATTAAATCAATCCTAAGTTAAAAGATTTAATGTTTGCTATTTCTACTGATGTAATTAATCCATAAATTATTCAGCTTAGTAATTGGAATTGAGTCCATACATAGCCCAATTGAGCTCATGCATTGGAATCCATACATAACATTCTATCTGTGGGGGATATTTATGTCAGATGGCATCCGATGTTTCGAAGCGAAACGCTAATGGAATTTTTCAAATCCTATTTGGACTAATTTTTGTATTAATGTGGAGCTATTTTGTATATTTCTGTGATAGAGATGTGCTATGCATTAAGATACAGGGGGAAAAAAACCTGGCATTTCTGATTATGCCTTATTCTAAACATATTTGTTTATTCTAAAAGTTATAAGATTTTCATTTATCTAGTATTTATTATTACATTGCCACGTAATATTTAATTGTCAAATTCCGTCACTAATAGGATTTATCATTATTGATCCTGACAGTATATTTGCTTAATTTTGGAATCTGCACTTAGTACATGTTAGAGACTTAAGGTAATAAATAAACTGATTTTGTATGCACACACACACACACACACACACACACAGACACACACACACATGCACACACGCATATATACATATAGATATAGATATATTAAAATGTATCTCTGATTTGTACTTTTAAATTTATATCATGAATCCGACCCTTCCTTTCTTTTCCAAAGGAAGTTTATATATATTTCCCAGTAATATTTATTACAGGAGGTATTGAGATAATCTTAATTATTATTAGCTACTTATCTACCATTTATCTTGTTTCGCATTTCCATGCTTAAGAATGACGTAATCAAATAAGAGAATGCAAAATTATCGTGTACAGTCGCTATGAAATGCAATGAGATGAATGCCATTAACACATACGGAAACCAGATTTGTGTTCCAATTTCTCTTCGCAAATGGTCACTCTGTCCAGGGTAAACCTGTTTGTTGTTGAAATGCCTCTCTCATGTATGTCTCTGAAATATCAAAGGTCTGATTTGTTTGTTTTATACATCAATCAAAATAGAATATTTCTCTGAACTGTAAGAAATATCTGAAGAACAGAAACTAAAAATGTGAAATTATAATTCACAAATGATATATAACATAAACTCAGGGACAGAGAAAGAAGATATAAATTTGAAGAAGAAGCAATGTTTTAACTTGAAATTTATTTTCTTTGCTAGATCACGGCATTACACGAGGAAGCATTTAGATTAAATCCATTTCCAATAAAAAAAAAAAAGAAGAATAGAGATTTTCCCCGAAAAATTATCTCTTCTAATATCAGCTTCATAGGTCGGAAATAACAGCACAATTAACGTCTCTTTCAGACCAATAAACGTGTAGATGAAGTAATATAAGTCAGTTGATATCCAATTCTAACAGTTATCATCTGTAAAAAAAGTAAGTAAATAAACTCCATGATTTAAAAACCAAAAAGAACATTAGTATGATTATAAAAACAATTTTTATCAAATAATGATTTAATATGTAATCGATACCGATATGTTCCGTTTATTTCTACTTGCAATAAATGTTCTACAATGTATATTGTAATTCTTTACATAGTGACAAACAAAACATGAAACATGATGATAAAAGACTTGCTACTGTTGATTTCTGGACTTTTCTCTGCATACAGCTATATTACTAGCGAAAACTATGTTTAAATCATAATTAATGCAAGATAAGCATGTTTTCTATAATTAACATGCGGGCTGAAAGGTTCGTAGGCTGACATAAAGATGGCGCTACTAGTATTAAATCCATATGATTTTTATTTAGCCCTAACCTTCAAAAGACAAGTGTATAAATTTGACAGCTGTTGCACTATTAGCATGTGAGTTATAGCATTTTTAGTGAAGCAACTTCTGTTAGTTTGAAAAAATGGATAAAAGGAATTTCGTGCGTTAATACAGCATTGATTTTTGGCGAAAAAAATACTATTGAAGCCAAGGATTGGCTTGATAAATATAATTCGGACTTTGCACCAGGAAAATCAACGTAGAGAATTGGTTTGCTAAATTTAAACGAGGCGAAATGAGCACCGAGGACGATACACGCAGCCCAATGAGGCTGTTACCGACGAAAACATCAAAAAAACCCACAAAATAATTTCTGATAACCCGTAAAGTAAAGTTGATTGAGATATCAAAGGAACATGTTGGACATATCGTGAAGGAATATTTGGATATGCGCAAGCTCTGTTGAAAGTGGGTGCCGCGCGAGCTCAAAATCGACCAAAAACAACAACGAATTGATGATTCTAAGCAGTCTTTGGGGCTGTTCAATCGTAATAAACCCAAATTTTTGCTTCGATATGTGATAATGGATGTCACATGGCTCCATCATTTCACACCGGAGTCCAATCGCCAGTCAGCCGAGTGAACTGCACGTGATGAACACTAAAAATGCTATAACTTCACTAAAAATGCTATAACTCACATACTAATAGTGCAACAGTTGTCAAATTTATACACGTGTCTTTTGAAAGTTAGGGTTAACTAAAAATCATATGGATTTAATACTAATAGCGCATCTATGTGTCAGCTTACGAACTTTTTAGCCCACCTCTTATATATATGTGATTAACAATGTACCACATGGAAGATAAATGCAAAACTAAGAATGCATAAACAATTGCTTGTGAAATAAAATCAGTTTTCTTATTTGGCCAATTTTACATATTCCTCTCTAACAAAGATTTCATTGTAAAAAAATGATTAATTTAATGTTCACCCTCAACAATTATTGTAAATAAAGGGAAAAAATAATAAATCACTATTTAGAAGCATTTATTGGAATAAAAAAATTTCGTAAACATTATAAGCATATAATTTGTTTGTATAATGTGTTTGTAATAATTTGTTTGTATTTGTTCATATTGTTTATAAATATTTTAAACTTCAGTTCTAAAGCTTGAATTAAAATTTTGTATAGATGATCCCTTTACATGCTCTTATCAAGAATTCCCAAATTCCTGCAGAAAGTTTAAGTGTTATTTAATACCTACTGTGGAAAATGTATTATGAATTTAAAGGGAAATGCAAAGGTATATACTTTTGTAATTATTATCAATTTAAATTAGAAAAAAAATGCATTTCTCCCAAAATGATAACAAATATAAGTAATGAAATATTATATTTGTCTATTATTCTTTATTTTCTACAAATAAAAACACAACTGTAAATTTTTTTATCTTTAAATATAAAAAAAAAACCTTGCAGTTTTAAAACTACGCTTGATAGTTCATGCTATCTATCAGAATATCAAATAAATAACTATTTTATATATAACATATTCTCATGCTATGTTATTATTATTACATACTTTTATTATTGTATGTTCATACTACATACACTCATGCTTATATTATTATGTGTTAAACATATATTTCGGTATATTGAGTCAAATATATCATTTTTTTTTCAATTTTTAACATAATTTTGACATATAACATCCGTAATAAAGCATGTTTTCTCAATTTATACGTTGCCTTACTTCAAGAAACGATTAAATGTCAATAAATATTTGATGTTTTATAAAAACACCAATAAATCTACGATTTGCAATCGACTTATCTTTAATGGTTAACATTTACTGCATCTACCTTTATTCCATATACATAAATATTTATTGCATATGTATTAACTTTATTATTATAGAATCTATTTACAAATTATTTTTGTATGTGAAAAACATGAAATAAATGTGAGCATGTGAAAACACGTGAAAAACATACATATAATCAGAAACAATATTAAAAACTCATTTTCTAATTTTCTAAATGAAACTGCTCTTCATTCTAGATAGTTCCCTAAATTTCCGCAATCTCTCTCTCTCATTTTCAACTTGTTAATCGGCCAGAATTAATGGAAATAGTTTCTCAAAAATTGTAAATTGCCATGACAACTTCCTAATGGATCTGCCTGCCTATCTCGCATTACTTATTAAGTGTTTCGAAACTTATTAAATACTCAATAAAGGGTATTAAAATTATTCTTCATGAAGGAATTCGTAAAATACACTTATAAAAATATTAAATAGGAATTTTTGAAATGATATCTGATTTATTTTTATGAAGCAGAGCATATTAATTTAAATTCCATCATATTTCAAAGCACGTACAGTTAAATTTCATTGTTATAATTATTTTTTAACGAATCATTTTAAAAGATTTAGAATTATTCGTAAAATTATGCTGTAAAAAAGCAAGTAACCTTATTATTACAGCTATCCATTTTAATTATTTTATTTTTAATTAAATGGAGACATTGTAACATGAATAAATATGTCTTATTTTAAGAAAATTTTAAAAATTATTTAATGTATACTTGTTCATTTCTAAATATATGCTTTCTTTTATTATGTACTTATCTAAGCCGATAAAAATTAAAAGTTAAATATGATTGTGTTTTTGTATGTTTATATTCATTTATGAATTAAACATAAAAAATATTCATATTATAATATTCATAACATACATGCATGAATATAATGGTAATTCTATCATTTGATTAAAATAAATTGTATACACTTTGATTCATATTTAACAATCTATAAGGAATAATATTTAAATAATAAACCACAATATGTATAAAAATTATAAATCATGTTTACAAAGACTAGAAACGTATGTAAGATTTAAGAAAACATTGGGTAAAAAAGGAATATAACAATATTAAATGGATAATGAATGAATATAATAACGATAATGAATGAATAATGAATGGGAATTAAATGAATACAACAATGATAATAAATAATGAATGGAAAATGAATGAATATAAAAAAATGAAATATGATAATTAATCTACGTAGCAAAAGTGAATTGTAATATTTTTCATCAAATAGATCCGTTTGTTGAATAAATGACCTTTTTTAAAAGTATATTTGTATTGTATTTTTATTTCAAAAGAAGATATGAATTTTTTTATTCAGTACTATATGTCTGTTTTTTAAAACAATATTCTAAAACTTTGAATATGTAATGTTCATTATTTCGAAGAAAACTGAATATACGATTGAAAAAATGAATTCTTTTGTATAGCAAAGCTGCCTAAATTGTATACATATCTCAACATAACCGTTTTTAATAAAACGACTCTGATAGATATTATATTAAAAGTATCCTTACGTGCTTACAACATTTCAATATTATTCAAAATTAGAAAAAATATCCCAACCTTAGTTGATTTGTTGTTGCTGTTTTATTTTAATGAAATTCTCAGTTTTATATGAACAGAAAAAGTAAATGTTTGTTATTCAAACTCAAATGCAAATCTACTTTAACAACAATACTCTATTTCAAAATATCCCTTAATATTCTATCTAGATATATTACGTAAGATAAAGAATTTTTTGTCCAGAAATAGAGAACCAAGAAACTATTCGTTTTTCATTAATCTTCACGCACACACATTTTTGAATTTGTCTTGAGGTTGTAATTTTTATTAAAGTTGCATATTTCTATTTTATTTTTATTTTACATATAACCATGAAATTGTTGTTACATTGTGGATCATTTTATTATTTATTGTGTTATTTTAATGCAAAATATTTTAACTTTTAGATATTTTCGTGTTTACAGGAAGTTACATTTTTTTAAATTTTTAATTTTAAATATCAATGAAAATTATTCAATATAAAGAAAATACATTAGGTTCAATATTAACGTTTTTAAAAAAAACTATATCAAAACTAAATCAAAAATTTTAACTCAGTTAAAATGTTTGTAATAAATCCTTTGATTATATAATTGTTTTTAATTGACCAAAAAAATTATATATTTTTAATATATAATTGATATATATAATTGATATAATTGATATTTTTTTTTTGCAGAAAACGTTCTCCATTTTTATTTATTATTTTTAAAATACAACTTAAAAAATTTACTGTTGTTTTTCTATTGGTAATTTTTGTAATACATTTTGTTACAAAGTGTGTTTTAAGCTACAAATTTACCTTTCTTTGTCAATTAAAAACAAGCAATTTTTACTATATATATAATAGGTGGGCTGAAATTTTCGTAGGATGACACATAGATGGCGCTACTAGTATTAAATACATATGATTTGTAGTTAGCCCTAGCCTTCAAAAGACACGTGTATAAATTTGCAGCTGTTGCACTATTAGTATGCGAGTTACAGCATTTTTAGTGAAGTTATAGCATTTTTAGTGGTCATCACGTGCAGTCCACTCGGCTGACTGTCGATTGACTCCGGTGTGACATGATAGAGCCATGTTTCATCCATTGTCACATATCCACGTAAAAATTCGGGTTTATTGCGATTGAACAGCTCCAAACACTACTTAGAATCATCAATTAGTTGTTATTTTTGGTCGATTGTGAGCTCTGCGTGGCACCCAGTTTGAACAGAGCTTTCGCATATCCAAATATTCATTCACGATATGTCCAATACGTTCCTTTGACATCTTTTGGGCCTCAGCTATCTCAATAAACTTCATTTTAAGGTTATCAGAAATTATTTTGTGGACTTTTTTGATGTTTTCGTCGGTAACAGCCTCTTTGGGGCGTCCACTGCGTGCATCGTCCTCGGTGCTCATTTCGCCTCGTTTAAATCTAGCGAACCACTTCTCAACGGTTGATTTTCCTGATGCAAAGTCCGAATAATATTTATCAAGCCTAGCCTTGGCTTCAATAGTATTTTTTTTCGGGAAAAAGCAATGCTTTATTAACACACGAAATTCCTTTTTATCCATTTTTTCAAACTAACAAAAGTTGCTTCACTAAAAATGTTATAACTCACATACTAATAGTGCAACTTCTGTCAAATTTATACACGTGTCTTTTGAAGGTTAGGGCTAACTAAAATTATGGATTTCATACTACTAGCGCCATTGATGTGTCAGCCTACGAACCTTTCAGCCCACACGTTATATATATATATATATATATAGAGATAAACAGTGTAAGAAATAGAAAATTCATTCTCTTAAAAATTCCATGCAGCTTAATCTTTCATAGATAGATAGATAAACCACCAGCGAATTTCGTATTACTTCAATGGAAACCTTAAGTGAAGCAATCATATAATAGGATTTTTTCGTTCATCTTCGTTGTAAACCGTAAACCACACGGTTTTTAAATTTTATTTAACCATGTTCAAATCTTCTGTCCTTTTAGCCTTTTATTTTCCTGAAAACATATTTTTTTCCCCTTTCAAACATAAGGAATTGCAAAATGCATCAAATATAAGCACAATGAAATTCCGAGCATGGCTTCGAGATTTATCGGAAAGTAATTTTCTGCTCTCAATTCAGAATTTATTTTAGAGGCGATATTATTTTTTAACCACTACATAGTCTAGATTTTCTAATATTTTAATGTGTGAAATATACTGAAGAAAAACCATTCCGGCTTTAAAAAATATCTCATTTAAATGCTATATATCTGGTGAACTTTTAATCAAATATTTTTTTTAACTTCTTTTAAGAAGGCACAATACTCTGAAATTGAAAAATTTACTGCATTTTCTGAATTCAAATAATTTTTTAAATGATATATCTAATAATAAATTAAAAAGTTTCAATTATTTTATTAGAATATTAAATTATAATTTGCTTTCCCTCAGCTTTTAATTTTTTGTGAGAAATTAAAATGTTAAAGGCTCATTTGATTTTTGTAGTGGTTATTTATAATAATGTGTTTGATTAATCTGTATATGTAATAAAAGTTTATATAGATAGTTAAATATTAATAATTTAAAGTCAGTTGTACTCGTTTTTGTCTTTTTACCAATGTACATAAAAATATTATTTTATATTAAAAAATAAGTAATCTTAGTAAATCAGATTACACGCGTAAAGTAATGAGAATACTTTGAAACATTATGAGGGATAAAAAAAAGCTTGTTTAAAATTAGAAAATTTAAAATATAATAAAAATATTTAGAATTTTTTTTTTAAATAATTGTTTTCAGTGGAAAAAAATATATATAGGGTATGAACACACTTATCCATAAGGTATGAACAAAATAATATATATAATGTATAAACAAACTTATACATAGTGTATGAACAAAATAATATATATATATATATATATAGGGTGTGAACAAATTTTTGGCCTTAAATATACAATAATAAAACTAACATGTTAATTAGCACGGTAAACGTGAATAAAGTTATGAGAACTGTGAGCTAACATGCTAAAAAAATTGAATAATAAAGTTATTTACATTTAAGTAAATAATTCAAAATGAAATATATCTTTTAAAAATTTGCCTTAGTTTATGGATAATATTAACAGTTTTTATTGATTATTAAAATGATTATTTTATTAATTATTAATACAACAGTTTGGATTACCATGCATCAAATAATGTTAAGAATATATTATAAATTGATATAAAAATAATATATTCTTATTAGATTAAATAAAGAAATTCATTCACCTATAGAAAAATTCCTTAATCTTCTCTCTGTTTTCTTTATTTTTAATTATGTATATGTGTGGCTAACATAAATTCTCGCAAATTACATGTGTCGTTGACAGCTTGTTTGGTGAATAAATTGTTAAAAAAATATAAAAATATTTATAAATTAGAAACACGCACTCAAGAAAGCAAAGAGATTAATTGACTGAATATGCTAAATCTTAAAAATGTATCCCTCATTTTATAAAATAATTGACAAGAACTGACACAATGTTTAAATGGCTGATACTGCAGTTTTTTTAAACTAATTAATTCTTAATTAAAACTTTGATAAAATACTAGCAACGTTGTATGTATATTGGAAAATTTTTAATCTTAATGAAGTAATATTTCAATTACATAATTTTAAGTTTAGTTAATATCAAGAAGCTCTACTTGTTAAATGTGTAGAAGGAGTATTTTTATGATCGTGTTAAATAAATATTGTATTACTAATTAAATATTTGCATTTTGGCTAAAATTTTATTGTTGTTTCATTTTGAAAATTAAGCTTAGTAAGTAGGTTTATTTTGAATTATATTCAACATGAGAATATGCTTGTTTAAAGTAGCATTAAATAAAAAAAGGACATCTGCTAGCAAGCATCTTAAAGCAAGTATAACAAAAGCATAATAAATCTATGTAAGCATCTTCAAGCCTATTAAAAGCAAGCATCTTAGTAACAGCAAAAATTTTTCATATTTTGCTATTTGTTTATATTTTTATCGTATAAATAAATAAATACAATTAGTAAACAAATTATGAAACGTAATTATTTTTAAAAGTAGCCTCTAACAAAAAAAACAACAAAATTATAATTCAACTAAAAATTTTAAGAATTAGATGATTTTCACTTATTTCAAATAGAATCATGGTACAATGTAAAAATATTATTAATATTATTAAACTAACGAATTTTCTAATACCATTTAAATGATGAATGATATTACTTTATGTATCTGATAGAAATATATAAAAAATATGAAATATAACCAATCATGACTTTTGAGGTCTCTATCAATCTTTCTCAGTAAATATTTTTGTTTTAAGTAACAAATCAATATCTTTGTTGGTTAATACAGTAGTTCTTAAAATGTGAGGTGTCACATCCAAGTAGATTAAAAATATAAACCTAAATACAAAAATTACGAAGTACACAACTAAGTATACAAATTACAGAGTACAAAACAAAGAACAAAATATAAAAATTATAAATTTAAAAAAAAGTACTGAAATGCAAAGTGCAAATATAACAACAAAATATAAAACTGAATTTGACAACCACGTCATTTAATTAGCAAGATTATTAATTTTAACCATTCGCCTAATTTTATTTCAGTATTCTTTGCTAATAATGTACTCTAGATTCATGAAAAAAAAAACCGTTCTAATTTTAATTAAAAATATCGTTTCATCTAAAAGTATCTGTACAAAGGGACAAATGATACTTGTTTATTTCAGCAAAATTAGGTCTAAATATTTATTCTCAAAGATGGTAATGGTTCTTCTTCTTCTTCTATTGATTCGATAATCGGCCCAATCCCATAATCGGCCAAAGCCTTCCCTACAAACCTTTTACCATTTCAATCTCTGCTTTACAACAGTTTTCCAATTAGTAAGTCTAAAAACTTTAACACCTGCCTCTACACAATCGTTCCATCTCAACTTGGACCTACTCACTAGTTCTAGTTCCAAAATGTATATAGTTGAATATACTAAACATCAAGGATGGGGGTTCCATTCACCAGATGTGGCCGTCAAACCACATACGTCCTATCTTGATGAATTTAATAATATCTGCCTCCTTAAACAACCTATATAATTCAGAATTATGTCATTGTCTCATAATCCATCCACATTCACAGCACCAAACATATTTCTAAGAGCCTTACGCTCAAACTTGACCAACTATTCAGCCTGTAATTTAGTCTGCATCCATAGAGGAGCACAAGTCTAGTGATTGCTTTATAAAACAAAATTTTTGCATATCTCTTAACTAATTTTGACTTCAAGAAAGTTTTTAAACCATGAAGACATCCATAAGCTGCAAAAAGACGTCTATTTATTTCAATACATATATCATTTTAAGTGTTAATCTTTGAACCAAGATAAGTAAAATTATCAACTATTTAAAATTTAAAATCTTGTCTTCAAATATCTATAACTTCCTGTATTTTTAGTAATTTATATATATTTTGTCTTCTCTTTATTAATAATGAAATGCATCATTTCGGCCGACTTCTTAAGGGCAAGACATGCTTCTAATAAAGTATGGTAATGGTTCTGCAAGTAATTTAGAAAAAAACTAATTCGAAGACAACTATATCTTTTATTTAAATTTTGACATTTATTTAATGGTGGGGGACGAGTTGACATCCATATTAACTTTCTATTCATCTTCAATTCATGGCATCACAAAAAAGTCATCAAGCAAAGTATGAGGAACAAATATCAAATTAAAATATGTAATATCATTTCGTCAGGCTACAGGTTTTAATTTTAACATTAGCATAAAATAACTTTTAATAGAATTTAAGCATGAAATAATTTTATAAAAGAATTTTACGCATAACAATTTTAAAACTACTCATAAGCACTTCATTCTTAATTTCAATTTGCATAAAAATTTTATTACTATTAACTTTACTTTCTTTGCTAAAAAAGTCGTTTAAAAAAAACTCGTTTTATCAAATCGTCGTTTTATCAAAACATTCCCTTAAACACGTATATGTCTATTGAATTAAATTTACTGTATGAGGTATTAAATGTATGAGGTAATTAAATTACTGCATTTACTGTATGACGTATTTTTTATGTGCATTTACACTAATAATTTAAGGAAAAAATATTTTTAAAGTAAACTCAAATATAATATAAACATAATTTTATGAATAAAATTCAACACTAGTTTTTTTAATAATTTTCATGTGAAACAATTCAATCACTTCAATTTATTCTAAACAAAAGAAAATAATATTTACAAGAATAAAAAAAAAATTATGGAAAAAGAAAAGTCTACAATACATTTCAAAGAATTTTGTTATACTTTCCAAAAATGATTGATGGTTTTCACCTGTTTTCGAAAAGAAAATTTCTCACATGCAAGAATTATAACTTTCAAGATTTAAATATAAAATGCTTTCTTTACATCTGAAGATTTCCTTAGACGTTACATCCATATTTCATATATTAAAAATATAAATATGCGCATAAATATATATATATATTATTTTTTTATTTATTTATTAATATACATTTCAGATTCATTTAAGAATTTAGAAATAACAAACTAATATTCAATTAAATCAACGATACAAATATTCGGAGCAGAAATATAAAGACGTCTTTAAAAATAGATTTATCTATATCTGTGACATTTACATTTTACGAATGCATTATTGTGGATACTAGATTTCAATACATCAAATGAAAATTGTGTTTACTGTATAGTTTATTTTTGATAATTAATTTTTTGTTAATCCTGTATTTCAATGATTCAACATTTGAATATTCAGAAGCTTTAATGCTTCTGTCCTCATGGACAGTTCAAAATCGTACAACTACATTTTTTTGTTTTTGTTTTTTTGATGATATATTAATAAAAATTATGTTCACTCACACACATACGTGTATATATATATGCGTGTGTGTGTGCATGTTATATATATGTGCCGAGTTTGGATTTCAAATGAGCTACTATTCAGATGCAGAGAAATTCAGTTTAAAGATGGCAATCATCAAATACAGTATGTTTATTCATGAAAGTGCATGATAAATTCGTATCCCATAAAGCAGAATGCCCCTTTATTATCTTTGAGAAATAGGGTATGAGCTCTGCAAATACTGTCCCTGTGGCTGTTCTATAGCAATATATATATATAGATATATATATATCAAGTATCAATACATTCTATAATTCGACAATATTAAGGAAGATATTTGTCCCAGGAGTTATCGATAATAAGTTGCTATAGTACAGAGGATAGTGTGTTGTGCAAAAGAAATAAGGCCCTATTATCCCCAGTTTGATAAAGTGATATCAATTTGGAGATATAAATTGCAATGCCTAAAAGAATAATTGCATCTACATTGGAAAAATGCTTATGTTCCAAATCTCGCCAAACTATATTACAAATCATAGAACTTAATTATGAAAACCTCAAATAATCTAATTATTTTTCCTATTACTATAAATTGTGGTTGTAAATTAAGCTTTTTTAAGAATTTGTAAGTTATATTTATCTTATTGTTTATTTCAAACTTAAACAGAGTTTATAACAGTTTATTTCAATGACACAGAGGGCAAATGATTTATCAATAGCCACATTAGTTCACAACATTCATCAATACAACATAACATGCAATGCTTGTTAACCATGTTGTCCACCTGTGTTGTTAAAAGACTCTCAACTGAATAATCCAATTACCTTGTGTAATTACTTACACAATCAATCCGAAACCTATCCTAGTTTATCACGATAGAATCACAAATTTCACTGCACCACTTATTTAATCTATTCACAACCATGGACAGCATTCAATTGGTGTTGCAGAGCTCTAATTGAGCTGATGTTGCAAAATAGAGTACTCTAATAGACACCATCACAAACTGCAGGAATTGACTAATCAAGGGCACAGAGAATAGGGTGTAAATGGATTTCAGTTGGACTGATTAGGCTGAACATCAGGCTCTTTACACCAGACGCACTTGGAGTTGTTCCACTGCAGGCTGGCTGTTGCAACGTGACCGATTCATCTGTGATTTATGGAAACTTATTGAATGCAGGTGTTTCAGAAGCGAGCCTAATGTACTGGAATTAATATATTTCAGCAATATGCAAAGGTAGGATTAACTAGGAAGATGATTAACGGAAACTAATTTACTTATGAAGCTTTCAGTATAACTTGCAGGAAAATGTCGGGCATTGAAATCCGTTATAAACAGCAAGCGATATCATTCTATATATGTCTGAAGCATGGCAAAATTATATACAGCTATATAATAACTATGGATTTTTAAATAATACAATACACTATCTTCTAAAACTATATCATGCAGAATTCCTGAAATGACACAATATTTTATACGCGTAAGATAATAAAATATTTATCTTAATACTAGACTAATTGTTAATAATAATATTATATTGTTATATAATATTCTTATCAGTGTCTAAAAAGTATTTATGAGTGTTTTGATACATTCAAATACGAATATATTAATTTAAAGCAACAAATATTCGGATACAACGTAATGCTTTTGATGAATATTTTATAATATAATACGTATATAGATGTTTGTCTTTGAGAATTTTTAAAGTAAGGTAAATTAAATTGTTGACCAATTTTGTTTAATTAGGATAATTTTGGGGTTTTCTAATTTATATACCTAAATGCTTCAACTATACTTAAAATTTTAATAGAATCATATACATTAGCATTTACACCACGTATCGACATTAGCGTTAGCCAACACCAACATTAGCATTTGTTTTCATAAGCTAACTCCCCTACGAGTGGCATTGGGATGAATATTATAACTTCCTCCCCTCATCATCAAAATTAAATGAAGAAAATTCTGGCAAACAGATTTGCCTTGTATATTCCTATAGACACGAACGGATAAATTATATTCATTTGTCGGGTTACAAACTCAACTTCTCTATTCAGAAACCCATTGTGTTTTTTTTTTTTAAATCTGAACCCTAGTGCAAAATAATGCATCAGGTTGCTCCACGTTTCGTTGTCAAATCTTGATATAAAATTAACTAATAATTTATCGTAGAAGCTAACAAACTGTGAATTGCACTTTGTCTGAGCATTATAATAGTAAATAAGTGAGTTAGTACTAGTTAGAAAAAAGACTAACTAGACGATAAAGGTAGATACAGGGAGCTCAGACAGTGAACATAAAAAAGGTTTCATCTGAATTTGTTTGGGAAGAGAGATTAACCATGCTAAAAGAGATTACTTTGTGTACAATTGATGAAAATGCTATTGCACTAATCAGTCCCACAGAATCAAAATACTTTTTATGGTTAAACTTAGGGAACTGGACTTAACAAATTGCACAATTGAGCAATTGACTTGAACAGGAAGTTCAAATGTGCAATTTATTAGCATATAATACGTATTTTTGATACCTAATGAAGAAAAAATCCTTTATTGTTTGTAGATATCAATTATAGCACTTCAATTCAATATTTTAATATAATTTATTTATCTTTTTTCTTTTCTTTTTTTTTTTTTTTTTTTTGGCAAAAAATAATAAATAAATGTGACTAATTATAAATGTATTCAAAAATAATACTAATTATTATTTCGTAAAAATGAATACTAAGTAGTAATAACTTTTATTATTGATGCTGTCTGTGTGTATTGAATAATTGTGCTTTATTTTGAACAGATTTTATTTAGAATAATAAAATACGTGCCATTTGAATAATTTAAATGTTATATGTTTTTCGTGTATTACTTTTCTGAACATATATGATGGAAAAAGGAGTTCTTTTATGTAAAGATGCACTTTAATATCACAAAATTAGAACATATAGAATACATTCTGCGTATTATTTCCATATAAACAGCTTTACATTATATAATCTATGTAAACAAAATATATAATTTCGATTATTATTTTTTTTAAATAGAATTATTAAATGTTTAAATTTAATGTCGAAAAAATTTGTTTGTCGTTTAAGATTTCTTGTTTGTGATTTGAAGAACAAAAATTTAGCAAAAAAAACTAATATCGATGAATTATTATTAAAATTATTCGATTAATTTTGTGAAACATCTTTGATCAGTGAACTGTTCTTAATCTTCGAGTGGCTAATTATTAGCTCAAATAGGATCATATTTTTAAATATTTTGACACTGATAAATAATTTCCAAAGTTATTTTTGTTATTAATAGTAAAAATGTTTGGAAATAAAAAGTAATTTTCATAAGGTAATATTTTCAGTAAACATATTAAATAAAAAATTGCAGTGAATTAAAAATACATATTTAAATTATAATCCTTATTCCTTTTCGTTTTACCAATGTAACTTATATGATATAAATTTGTCATTGGTGATTTGTTTGATAATAATCCTTTGGCATTGCCACATTTAATAAAAATCTTAGACCAACATACCCATGTTTATTAATAAAACATGGGTATATTGGTCTAAGATTATTTGACAAAAGAACAGAAAATATGCAATAGATTCAAAGTGATCCAGGATAGAGATTCAGTGTTTCTTCTAATGCAGCTGGCAAATAGACCGTGATCTTTGCCATAAGGGCTGCACCGATGTTACTCACTTTGCATTACCCAGGGGGCGCGTGTAACTTGATGGCAAGCCACGGACGCGGAGTAACAATGCCCCTGCAACGCTCTACGATCCTCTTAGGACCGGGACCTACGGTTTAAAGTGGATTCCCAAACACTACAACACCCGTGGGCAAAGCCGGGATTGAACCCGATATCTAGTGTTACCCTAATACAATGAATTTATATTTTTCTATCTTAATTAGAAGCGAAATCACCTAGGGTTCCGCATTTATTCCAGCCTGAAGATTAGATTTCTTCATTTAGAGTACCTATCTCCAGCACAAACGCGAAGACGTCTACTAGTCTAATCTTATCATGTTTCGAACATAATAGCCTATCCTCCAGGCCAATCAGTGTCTTTAATATCATATTTTAATTAAACTAATTAAATTTCACTTCTTTACTAAACTAATTATAAAAATATAATTGAACTAAGGAACTACATATATTCTGAAAATACATATTAAAAATTTAGTTATTTTTGAAAAACTAAATTGTTATTGATTCTATGATATAATATATTTCTATTTTTATATTCTACTATTAAATTTTTATATAATCAATTAATAATAATAAGCACATAATTTTTAATAAAGCGAATATTTATTTATAATGTGTAATATACATCAATATAAAATATGGATACTTATAATATTTTCTATCTAATATAAAATAAAATAAATAATGCAAAAATTAGATATAAGTAGAAGAATATAATTATTAAATAATATAAAGTAGAATATAGGTAGGAAATAATATAAAGTAGAATAATACTGATTTTAAACATTATTTGTTAAAGAGATGATTTGGTTGTCATTTTATTTATATTTAATAATTGTATTTTTTTAAAAATGGCAAAGATAATTATAAAGTTATTTTACTTAAAAAAGATAAATTTTCTATTAATTAAACTTCAAACAAGTTTATGAATTAAAAATGAGCATCGTTAATAAAGTTGTAAAGATATTACCGTCTAGTAATTAGTGAATAATTTTTAAGGAACACGATTTATTTTCAGATATAAACCAAAAATTATTCAAAACACTCACTTGAATTGAAAAGATTTAATCAAGGTTATTAATGAAACTAAAAATAGATTTAAAAAAAATAAAGAAAGATATATTTTATATAGCAAGTCTATATCGTTTTTACGTTTAATACGTTAGTTAACAAAATGAAACTTGGAAAGATGTGATTGATGATGTTTTTGCCTTTAATTCATAAATTATATAAAGTGTAATCCTAGTTTCATAACTAAATATTAGATGGATATAAAAAACAAAACTAGAAATTATTTGGCAATTGTTTTTTCCATATTTATTTCTTATAATAAGGATAAAATAAACTTATTTCGATTGATTGAAAAATGAATTATTTTATACTACAATAATTCATACAAAAAACAAGCTAAACAAAATAAATATTTATTGCCATACAATTTTCATTATACAAAAGCAGTTTAATTCGTAAATTTAAACATCAGAAACGAAAAGGAAAGATAACTATTAAAATAAAGAGATATCATTAAATGAAATAAATAGTTAAAATATCATATTGCAATAAATAGTTAAAATATCTTAAGCTAAGTACAGATTGCTACATTTCTGAAATATAATTGCCTTTATATTAAACAAATGTAATAATCTATAAAGAAATATCTTTAATATTAGATTAAAAAATATGTCTCTTTATAAACATATATGTCTGTAAACTATAAATAAATTTATACAAACTAGATGATCACGTAGGAAATGATGTTGAATTTGAGTTCAAATTATTTTGATGTAAATTAAAATGAATTGAATTTGATTATGTTTAATTTTAATGTATTGTTGTAATTGATTTGAGTAAAATTATTAATTTTTTATATAATTTTACACAAATAATGCTCAACTTTAATTTAACGTAAATCACTGATATTCCCTTAAAATAGAACTGCTTATAAGATTCAATATTGTGAAAAAAAATTTTTAACCCTATACAATGAAGGTTTAAGGCTTTTATTTTAAATAATATAATACGTAATATATGCTATATGCGATTTCTGCAAAAAGTCACAATACAGCAGAATACCTTGAGAGAGGGGTGATATACATAGAAATTTTATGTAGAATGGATGGTGATATACTTGGAAATTTTATGTACAATGCATGGTGATATATTTGGAAATTTTATGTAACATACAATGCATGGTGATATACTTGGGAATTCCATGTACAGTGCAATTTGTAATTATAGAATAAATTGATTATAAAAGAATTATATTTGGCCACGTGATAGTCGAAGTTGAATTGAGTCTAAAATGCACTTTTGTTGCAATGTTAATATAATCTATTATCTTACATTAATTTTTATTTAATCTTTGGACACTAAACTTTTAGGACCATTATGTGCCCTATTTTTAAATACATTGTTTTAAAATGAGAAAAATTTGCATGTGCTCTTAATAAGAGAATACACAAATAAGTGGTAGAAAATGTTTATCAACCGTATTTGCTTCATTATATATCCCCAACCCTCTCCTTATCGTTTGATACAGAATGGGGAAAATAAATGACTAAAAGGTGTGGCCTCACCCCCACATTGATATCCTCATCCTGCATGGAGATATACTTGGAAATTTCATTTATAATGCGATTTGTAATTAAAGAATAAATTGATTGTAATATAATTTGTTTGGCAACCTGGTAGTCGAAATGGAATTTTGTCAAAAATGCAATGGAAAATAATGGAAAATATTCAAAAAAGCTATTTTGTTACAATACTTACAAAAGTATTAATATAATCTATTATTTTACAGTAATTTTCGTTTTATCTTTGAGCATTGTGTAGTAATATGTAGAACATGTAGAATGAATATGTGCTCCATTTTTAAAAACATTGTTTTAAAATGAGAAAAATTTGCATGTGCTCTTGATAAAAGAATACACGAATAAGTGGCAGAAAATGCTTATGAATCAGCTTTGCATGATTATATATCCCAACCCTCTCCATTATCGCTCGATACAGAACGGGGGAAATCAATGACTAAAGGTTGTGGCATCTCGCCCACATGGTGATATGCTTAATTTTATGTACAATGTATATAGTGGTATACTTAGAAATTTTATGTACAATGCATGGTGATATAGTTGAGAATTTTATGTACAATGCATGGTGATATAGCATGGTGATATACTTGAGAATTTTATGTACAATGCATGGGGATATAATTGAGAATTTTATGTACAATGCATGGTGATATACTTGAGAATTTTATGTACAATGATATACTTGAGAATTTTATGTACAATGCATGGGGATATAATTGGGAATTTCATGTACAATACAATTTGTAATTATATAATAAATTGATTGTAAAAGAATTATATTTGGCCACATGATAGTCGAAGTTGAATTAAGTCTAAAAGGCAATTTTGTTGCAATATTAATATGCTCCATTATTTTACTTTAGTTTTTATTTCATCTTTGAGCACTAAACATTTAGGGCCATTATGGGACCCATTTTTAAAACCATTGTTTTAAAATGATAAAAATTTGCATGTGCTGTTGATAAAAAAATACACGAATAAGTGGCAGAAAATGCTTATGAATCAGCTTTTGCTTCATTATATATCCCCCAACCCTCTCCATTATCTTCGATACAGAACCGGGGAGAAATAAATGACCAAAAGGTGTGGCATCTCCCCCACATTTCAAAGTCTCCAGCACCCTCATAACAAGTCCCAACTCCATCATAAACCCTCTGAGGGCCTATTCCAAAATCCTTCCTTTTCTCACCGCAGGCCGTTTGGGATGTCCCTTTGTGACAACTAACAATGACCGCCGTCAGCGTAAACAGGGGCCGTAATGAGAAATCCTTAGATATCCGGTCGAAGCAACCCTCCCCCATGCGATGACGTCAGTGCCCATAACGGCCCAGTTAAAACCTAGGACTGGATCGCTATTTCATAGCATAGTCTCTTTGAGGACTGTTGATTGCACCCTATACGTTAGAAAGCGTCCTTCCGTGAAATCCGTAGTTCATAAACTGCCTTTCCCGCAGACCTACCAGAAATCCACTTGAGCCGTTACTTTTGTGATGTGTGCAGTGGCGCGAATCAACACCACTTTGATCTTGGTTCAATACCTTCGCTATGAAATTACCGCGGAACTGATTTAGTGGGACTGTATTTCATGCGGGATTCATAATATCGCGCTGGGTTTATTTAAGTGTTGGGGCAATATCGTGAGCGGTAACGATTTGTAGCTTTGCGTCAAATGGTTTTGAAGGGAATTCGATTTGAAACGTAGTATCGCATTTAATCTTCGTTAAATATGAGCACGAAGTTATAACGTTTTTATTCACATAAATCAATTATACCAGAATCCTGTGTGCATTTATCATTGGTGAAATATATTAAAAACATAATAAATTGTTTAAATTTGTAAATTGTTACAGGTTATTTTTTAAAACATTAAAACATTTTGTAATGTTTAAACATAGCAGCGAGATATAAAGTTATCTACAACCACTAGAAGTTAGCAGCAAGTATTGCAAGTTATTTTTAATTGATAGGTACTTTTTTGAACTCATTTATTTCTGGAATGCTGGATTTGATGTTTTCCAGGAGTTTCCAAGGAGGTATTTGCAAAGCTAAACCCTTCAGTAATTTGGAAAAAATATATAATGTTAAGTGTTAAGACAAGAAGCACTGTTAAATTTTGCTTGTCTGATATCAGTTCTTATTGTTCAAATAACACAGAGAAAATGAATATGATCTTCATTTAACATCATTTCCTTTATTATTATATTAAAGAACACAGTATATTGTTTAAATTTGTAAATTGTTACAGATCGTTATTTTTTAAAACATTATAATTAATTTCCTATTATTTAATGTTTAAACATTGCATCAATTATCAAACTGTTATTTCTAAATGATGGGTACTTTTTTAAACTCATTTGCTTCTAAAATGCTGAATTTGACGTTGTCCATGGTGGTTCCAAGGAAGTAATTGCAAAATTATTCCCTTCAATATTTTAGAAAGAAATATCAATTGTTGATTATTCAAAGAAAAGAAGCTCTTAAATTTTGCTTGCCGGATAGCAAACCTAATTGTTCAAATAACACAGTTGAAACGAATACGTTCTTTGTATAACATTAGTCATTTATTAATGTATTAAAGAAAACAGTATATATTCTTTTCTAAGTCATCGTTGAGAAAAAAATTTAAGATTGAAAATCACTTAAAATACACTTTATATAGTATGCATTTAAAATGCCCCAATTAACATTATTCCTCGTAATAATGATTGTGATATCCCTCTTTTGATGCCAGTGTCAAATCCATACAAATGAATCACAGTTTCACAGCATCTGTTTAATGATTGTTTATGGTAGCATTGTCCGCTAAAATCCCCTATCCTACAATCAGCAATTTATTGGCTATCGTAGATCAAACTTTGCTAGGAATTACATTGCTATTTTTACTTTACATCTAAAAGTATTGTACCAATTAATATAAAATTATTGATCTTGGTTCAATACATTCGTTACGAAATAATCTTGAAACATTTATAGGGGTTGTATTGAATGCTGGATACATAAATTTAAACTTGTTCGTTACATATTGGAACAATATAGTGCAGTTAATTACTTGCTGCTTTGAATCGAAGGGGTTTAGAGCTGAATCTGTTTAATACAAGGTTTTATTCACGAGTTTCCCTTTATATTCGTGTGAACAATAGAATATTTTAACCCTGTTTCTATTCAAACAAAGTGCATTGCTCAGTCATTGCTTTTAAAAAAGTATTTCAATGCAAAATTTATATAAATTACATGATATATAATGGAAATTATTAATTTTCTAATGTGTAATTTAGATTTATGCAGAATAATGTAGCAATTCTAAAATTAAGGAATTCTTAAAAAACATTTTTGTATTATATTTAGCATGCATAAGCAGTAAAGTCAAAATCTCTTTTAATTTCATTAAAACACATATTTCGTTTTGAAGATAAATTTATTGTTGAAACAAATGTGAAGCAAAATGTCTAGTTTCACCAGATAATCCATTTAACTATTTCAGTGAAAAATAAACATACAACAACAAAGTTATATTTCCTTAAATTATGCAAATATTGGATTGAAAAGCAAATTTCATATAAATTTAAATATAACTTGGGAATTTTGTAATGTAATGATAAATGTAGTTAAAAAGGAATAGTACAATCATGCATGAATCTTTCACTATATTATTTATCTAATAAATCTACTAGCATATCCGAAAAGAAAATCGAAATTTGCCTCTTCTAACAACAGCAATTACAACATTCTACTAGTTAACAGCACCACATTCTAGTTAAAACATAGAATTTTAATCATTAATTCATGTCTGCAGATTATTATTGGTTCCTTATTGGTTAGAAAGTGCATTGGCTTGAAATGTATGGCTCAAAGTCTGAATTTTTTAGCAAACCAGACATAAATCTATTTGAATTGTTAATTTTGTTATGTACAATGGTGATATCAACATCACTTTGATCTTGGTTCAATACCTACGCTATGAATAAGCCATGGAACGCTTTAATGAGACTGCATTTCATGGCAGATGCATAATATTGTATGGCTGTATTTAAGTGAGGAGGCAATATCAAGTGAGCAATATTTCGTGGCTGGGTGTGGGTTTTGATTAGATTTGCTTTGAAGTAAAGTTCTGTATACCATTTCTTTAAAATATTGGTAGCGCGCAGACTTTTTTATTACCATAAATCAATTATACCCTCCCTGTATATGTATTTATTAACGTTATATAATATTATTAATATAACAAACTCATTTATAATTGCATCTTGTTTTTTTTATATGATTACTCGCAAGCCAATTTTAAATTAGCAAATTTTAAATACTGTTTAAAGTTTTTGTTTTCTATTTAGGATTTTTTAATTTTGTAGGATCGTTTTCTAAGTAGTTATAAATAATTTTTAATTTCATTTTTTCTGTATATATGCATACGAAACATATAAATATATATATATTTATTTCTTAATTCTCAAAGAAATTTCAAAATATTTAAAATTGAATTAAATATTTATTATTACTACATTTTTTATTTTTTATTCGCGAAAAAATATGATTAACAAAAATATGTTTCATCAAATATCAAACATAATTAACTATATATAATGAATATATTTATAAAATTCATTTTATTTAATAATAATAAAGAATAAAGATTAGTAGGCTGAATTTAATCACCACAATCATCCAATTTTAATAGGAGGTCATATTAAATATTCAATAAATATTATATATCATTTATTAACAACTATTTATTAATATCATAAGATAAAATTAATAAGAAAATAATTTCTTTACTTTTTACAATTATATATTAGCAAATAAAAAAATTGAAATATAAATAAACACTAAACTAAAGATTTATTTATCATTTAAATACTTATAAATATAATTCTATATTTTTTAGTCATTTTCCATCATATTAAAAAAAAAAATCATGCACATAATTTTTTCCTAGCAATAATATAGGAGTAAATATTATTACTCTAGTGCAATGGCACGCTGTACAAATGAACCCAACTCTTGTCTGTTCATGTCCGTAGAACTATTCCAGACAGTCACTGGAGGCATAACTTTCAAATTGCTTTTATCCCCTTTCTTTATAAAGTTATTTAAATCGGTTCCAATCTACATATGTTTCTCCCGTCTAGAGTTCAGAGCTTCTGCAATTTGCATTTAGCTTCCTTCTCAGAAATAAATAAGTTTCGGTAATTTAAATTTATCCGCTGAGATTTCTCAAATTTAAACTATAATTTGAAATATTTTATGTAAATTTAATCTATCTATATGCAAATTGTTATTGATATTTGTGCGTGTGTAAGCATTTATATTCAATTGTATGAAATAAAAAATATATTATATAATGCAATATCAAATCCGCAATTTTCACTCTAGAGACTAAACTATTATTTAATGAAAATAAAATAGGTTCATCGCAGTGACATTTCTCCTTTCTTTGTTAAATAATTTAATACTATTAGTTTGGAATCGAAAATAATATTTTGAATAATAGTTTTTTTTTTTTTTTCGTGAATAAATAAATAAATTTATAAATACAATTTTGTGTATAATCCAATAAATTCAAGAATGATTGACAATTGGAAAAAAAAAATATATTATGTATTTTTTTTTTATAATTATTAAGGTAATACGAAAAAAAATACAATACTTTTTACAACATGATGATAAAAGGTAAGAAAAATATTTGCATTGTCCTTTAAATTTGTCATTAAAACTTTTGCATTTATTATTACACACATTTTGAATAAAAAAAATTTCGTGAATAAATAAACAAATTTAAAAATACAATTTTGTGTATAATAAAATATTATACACAAATTTGTGTATTATATTATATTATACACAAATTTGTGTATTGATATATCTGTGTATATTTGTAAATATTATACACAATTTTGTGTGAAATAAAAAGATTTTAATTGATAAAAACTAAAGAAAGCTAAAAGTTAAAGATTTATCTAATATTTAAATATTTATAATTTCAAATTTTTCAGTCATTTTTTCATCATAATAAAAAAATCATACTCATAATTTTTTCCAAGTAATAACATAAGAGTAAATATTATTACTCTAATGTAATGGCACGCTGTACAAAGGAACTCAACTCTTGTCTGTCCATGTCCGTAAAAGTATTCCAGACAGTCACTGGAGGCATAATTTTCAAATTGCTTTTATCCCCTTCCTCTATAAAGTTATTTAAATCAGTTCCAATCTACATATGTTTCTCTTATCTAGAGTTCAGAGCTCCAGCAATTTGCATTTAGCTTCCTTCTCAGATATAAATAAGTTTCGGTAATTTAAATTTATCCGCTGAGGTTTCTCAAATTTAAGATATAATTTGAAATATTTTATGTAAATTTAATCTATCTATATGCAAATTGTTATTGATGTTTGTGCGTGTGTAAGCATTCATATTCAATTGTATGAAAAAAAAATTATTATAATACGCAATATCAAAGCCGCAATCTTCACCCTAGAGACTAAAATATTATTTAATGAAAATAAAATAGGTTTATCGCAATGATATTTCTCCTTTCGTTTGTTAAATAATTTAATACTATTAGTTTGGAATCAAAAATAGTATTTTTAAGAATATTTGTTCATTCGTGAATGAATAAATAAATTTATAAATACAATTTAGTATGTAATCCAATAAATTCAAGAATGATTGACAATTGGAAAAAAATATATATATTATCTATTTTGGTTTTATAATTATTAAGGTAACAGACACACACAAAAAATATAATAATTCTAACGATATGGGGATAAAATGGTAAGCAAAATATTTGCAGTGTTCTTCAAATTTGTCATTAAAACGTTTACATTTATTATTGCATACATTTTGAATAAAAAAAAAGTGAATAGATAAATAAATATATAAATACAATTTTGTTTATCATCCAATAATTTGAACAATGATTGACAGATGGAAAACAATATGTTATCTATTTTGTTTCTATAATTATTAAGGTAACCCGATAAAAATAATATAATTCTTACGATATGACGATAAAAAGGTAAACAAAATATTTGCATTGTCCTCTAAATTATTCACTTAATCTTTTACATTTATTATTACGTGCATGTTTTCTATTGAGAATAAAATAAGGAATTCTATTACATATTTAATAAAATGAGGTAAGAATTTATATTCAATTGTATGAATATATATATTGAGATAATGCAATATTAAATCCAAAGACTAATTAGAGACTAAATTATTATTTAATGAAAATAAAATAGGTTTATCGCAATGATATTTCTCATTTCTTTGTTAAATAATTTAATACTATTAGTTTGGAATCTGAAATAGTATTTTGAATAATAATTTTTTTCTTGAATAAATAAATTTATAAATACAATTTTCATAGGTTGTTGTTCTAATGCAGCTGGCAATACAGAGATAGTTAATCTTTATGCCATAAGAAAGGGTTGCACCGCTGTTACTCATTTAGCTCTACCAAGGGACCAAAGGGACACCTGTAGCTTGAAGATATGCTACGGATTTCAGTAACATTACCGCCCACAACGCTCTACGATTCTATTAGACCGGCACCTACAATATAAGGTGGATTTCGAAACCTGTGGTACCGAGCATCATAGCTCTAGCCATCCGACCATCAGACCCCACAATTTTTTATATAATCTAATAAGTTTAGCAATGATTAACAATTAAAAAAAATATATTATCTATTTCGTTTTTATAATTATTAAGGTAACAAGAAAAAAAAGATATTTTTTACGATATGATGATAAAAATGTAACCAAAATATTTGCACTGTCCTCTAAATTTGTAACTAAACCTTTTACGTTTATTATTACATACATATTCTTATTTTGAGTGTAAAATAAGAAATTCTATTACATATTTAATAAAATAAAACATCTGCAAAATTAAAGAATAATAAACGTTGTTTTTTTTATTCAAAAAAGATAATTCGAAAATCTCATAATTAAAAAAAAAACTATTTTGTTTTTATAATTATTGAGGCAACGAGAAAAAAACAATAGTTTTTCAGATATGCTGATGAAAAGGTAACCAAAACATTTGCATTGTCCTTTAAATTTGTCACTAAAACTTTTACATCTATTTTTACATACATATTTTTATATTGAGCATAAAATAAGGAGTTATGTTACATACCTAATAAAATGAAGCATCTTAAAAATGAAAGAATAATAAAGTTTCATTTTCTGTTATTCTGAAAAGAAATAAGATTAAAAAGTGTTTTGTTTTAAAAGTTACGAACATTTAAGTTGCCATTTGTTTTGCCATTAAAGTTTGCCATACATAATTCAATTTAACATAGGTAGCTAATTTAAGACATGGTTTAAAACGAAAATCAAATTTATGTTTACTAAATATTTTATGCCTACCATAAAGAAGAATATGACGAAAAAAAAATCTCTTGCATTAAGTTTAGCTGGTTTTTAAATAACAGGGGGAACTATTTTGTTGGAGACTTTTTTTATCAGAATAAACATGGTTGTTATTTATTTTATTTTTTCATTTAACTGTTCATTTTTTTTTCTTCATTTTCGTCAGTAGTATTTTTTTTTTTCAATTTTGATTTTAGCCATGTCAAATTATGTTAAACTATATAATAATAAAAAATAAAAAAATCTGAAAAACAACATTTTAGCCAGACAATTAATTTTAAGCAAGTTTTAAAAACTTGTATTAAGTACAGATCAAGAATTTAAAAATCTATCTATTAAAATCAAATCAAATGTTAAATTTAAATAAATTATATTAAATCATGTAAAATTTAATTTTATCTAAATTATTTTGATTTATTTACCAAATAACAAAAAGATAGTGTCTGGTTTTCAATATGTCCCAGTTATTCACTCACTGTTAAATAACATTTATTTATAAACTCTTCCTTTATATGGCATCGTATAATTTCTATTTAATCTTTTACGTGAGTAAATAAGCTTCTTTAAAACACTCTATTATTACAATATTAATTAAAATATTAAAATACATTGCCAGTTAAGATTATTCATTTTAGTCAGATATTCTTACTATATAGTATTTTTATTGTTCAATATATAAATACATTATTGTTAATTGCATTAATCAATTAACAATACATCAAACTACTTCCGCTGAATTATCGACACAATACGTGGATTGAATACAAACCTGTAATAGGAGACTGTTTCTCACAAATAAAATAAAGAATTATTTACTATTCTCGAATCACATCCCTTAAGAAAAATCTGTTTTTCTAATTAAATAATGCATCTTATCTTCCTTTAATAAATTTTTTTTGTGCATAATTCCTCGATACATTATTCAACAGAGCAAAACCAACAATAATCTAAAAATCAAATTTCCTTTGTCCCTCAAGAAGAAACGAAAGGAAGAAAGAAAAAGGAATTGAATTTCATTGATTACAATAAAATTAATTCAACTGCCCGATTCAAATTCATAAGCGCGCTAATTGGAAATGCATTACACACGACCCGTTCCTGAAGGATTCACTGCAAATCACAGAAAGGAAATTTGCATGGCCGACCCTTTACTAGTAAGTTAATGTCAGATATTCTTAATTCCTTTGTCAACTAGCGAACAATTCGAATTAACCTTTTATATTCATTCCCTCCCTCTTCCCTGCTACATTTTGCATGAGCAGTTCGAATATATATTTTATTCTTTCAGCCACTGTAGCCTTTATGATAGATTCCAGCATTACACTCTGTTGGAATTTGGTGCCAATTATTTAGCGAGTCAGAAAATTTTATTACTGATCCCCGGAATACTACTGAAAAGTCATGTCGGTTGGAAATTTAGGAGAGATAGGAATTATTTTAACAGTCTTTTCGATTGAATTTACCTTCTGCCAAGTTTTTTTTTTAGTAGACTATTTTTGCTCCACTGGTCTTTCAATTAGGACAACTAATCAAATTTCGCATTGCTCTCAGCCATTTAAGAACGTTATTTATTTAATTGGTGGTAAAATGAGATCAAAGCCGCATTGTTATTCTTTTACGTCCTCTTCGTTCACTTAATCTATTTTTCTGAAATTAGTTCTTAATGGATAGTGTTAAATTTTACTTTTATTCTCTGAAGTTTTAAGTAGAATAATAAGCATTATTTTTGAAAAAAAAATAATTAAATCAAATTCATGGGGCTCACATAGGTTAGGTTTTTATATAGATAGATAAATGCATTTTAATGTATTTAATGAAAAATGGTTTAGATTTATATAAAAAGGAATAAAATAGAGAATGGAATAATTAATAATCAATAAATAAAGATGTATTGAATGTAAATTATATTCGCATATAGGAATCATAATGATAATGGATTCTTATTATTTAATATTTTATTATAATATTATTAATTATTTTAATCAATTAACAGCGTATCATACTACTTCTGTTGAATTACCAACACAATACTTGAAATGAATTAAAACCTGTAACACGAAACTGTCTCTTAATTCAAATAAAATAAAGAATTATTTACTATTCTCGAAACACATTCCTTTAAGAATATTCTGTTTTTCTAATTAAATAATGCATATTATGTTCCTTTAATACGTTTTTTGCTTTTTTTTTCAAATAATTCCTCGATACATTATTCAGCAGAGCAAAACCAACAATAATCTCAAAATTGAATTTCCTTTGTCCCTCAAGAAGAAAGGAAAGGTAAAAAAGGAATGAAATTTCATTGATTGCAATACAATTAATTCAACTGCCTGATTCAAATTCATAAGCGCGCTAATTGGAAATGCATTAGACAGGACCCGTTCCTGAAGGATTCACTGCAACGCACAGAAAGGAAATTTGCATGGCCGACCCTTTACTAGTAAGTTAATGTCAGATATTCTTAATTCCTTTGTCACCCAGCTGATCAAATCGAATTAACCTTTTCTATTCATTCCCTCTCCCCCCCTGCTACATTTTGCATGAGAAGTTCGCATATATTTTATTCATTCAGCCAGTGTAACCTCTTTGATAGATTCCAGCATCAGACCCTGTTGGAATTTGGTGCCAATTATTTAGCGAGTCAGGAAAGTTTATTACTGATTCCCGGAACACTTCTGACAAGTCATATCGGATGGAAATTTAGGAGAGATACGAATTATTTTAACAGACTTTTCGCTTGAATTTATCTTCTGCTAAGTTTTTTTTTAGTAGACTGTTTTTGCTCCATTGGTCTTTCAATTAGGACAGCTAATCAAATTTCGAATTGCTCTCAGACGTTTAAGAGCGTTACTTATTTAATTGGTGGTAAAAGGAGATCAAAGCAGCATTGCTATTCTTTTACGTCCTCTTCGTTCACTTAATCTATTTTTCAGAAATTAGTTCTTAATGTATTGCGTTAAATGTTTGCTTCTATTCTCTGATGTATAAAGTAGAATAATAAGCAATTTTTTAGAAGAACAAATTCCATTATATCAAAGTCAGGAAGCTCCACATAGTTTGGGATTTTTATATAGATAGCTAATTAAATTTTCATGTATTTAATAAATATGAGTTTATATTTAAAAACAAGATTAATAAAACAGAGAAAGAATATTTAATCATCATATAATGCGAATGTATTTAATTTGAATTATATTCGTTTTTATAATATATAGGAAAAAAATTACGTATCCCATGATACTAAAAATTGTTGTTAATATATTTAATAATTATTATATATAATTATTAGGTATATTAACAACAATAATAAGTTTATACATATATATATAAGTTGCTTTGAAGTATTCAATTATTTGAATATTAATTAAAATATTAAAATGCATTGTCAGTTAAGATAAGACAATTTGATTGGTATATCAGATTCTTATTATTTAATATCTTAGATAAATTATTCTTTAATATAGTAACATAATATTGCTCATTGTATTAATCAATTAACATTACATAAAACTACTTCTGCTGAATTATCAACACAATACGTGGAATAAATAATACGCTGTAATACTAGACTGTTTCTTTTTTCAAAGGAAAATACTATTCTCGAGACACATCGCTTGATAATATTCCATTTTCCTAATTAAATAATGCATCTTATGTTCCTTTAATATTTTTTTTTTGGAATAATTCCTCGATACATTATTCAACAGAGCAAAACCAACAATAATCTAAAATTGAATTTTAGTTGTCCCTCAAGAAGAAAGGAAAGGAAGAAAGAAAGAAAATGGAACGAAATTTCATTGATTGCAATAAAATTAATTCAACTGTCCAATTCAAATTCATAAGCAAGCTAATTGGAAATGCATTAGACAGGACTCGTTCCTGAAGGATTCACTGCGCCTCACAGAAATAAAATCTGCATGGCCGACCCTTTACTAGTAAGTTAATGTCAGATATTCTTAATTCCTTTGTCAGTCAGCGGATCAATTCGAATTAACCTTTTCTATTCATTCCCTCTCTCCCCCTGCTACATTTTGCATGAGCAGTTCGCATATATTTTATTCTTTCAGCCACTGTAGCCCTTGTGATAGATTCCAGCATCGCACCCTGTTGGAGTATGGTGCCAATTATTGAGCGAATCAGGAAATTTTATTACTGATTCCTGGAATACTTCTGACAAGTCATGTCGGTTGAAAATTTAGGAGAGATAGGAATTATTTTAACAGTCTTTTCGATTGAATTTACCTTCTGCCATTTTTTTTTTAGTAGACTGTTTTTGCTCCAATGTTCTTTCAAATAGGAACGGCTAATCAAATTTCGCATTGCTCTCAGCCATTTAAGAACGTTACTTATTTAATTGGTGGTAAAATGAGATCAAAGCAGCATTGTTATTCTTTCACGTCCTCTTCGTTCACTTAATCTATTTTTCAGACATAAGTTCTCAATGGATCGTGTTAATTTGTGCTTATATTCTCTGAGGTATTAAGTAGAATAACAAGCATTTTTTTTTCGAAAAAAAAACCCATTATATCAAAGTCAAGGGACGCACATAGTTTGGGATTTTTATATAGATAACTAATTGCATTTGCATGCATTTAATACAATTTATGTTATTTATATTTAAATATATTTAAAAATAAAAATTAGTAAAATAGAGAAAGTAATAGTTTATCATCAAAAAATGTGTATGTATTCAATGTAAATTAAATTCGGATATAATGTTTGTTAATTATATTAATCAATTAACAATGCATCATATTACTTCTGCTGAATAGCCAATGCAATTCGTGAAATGAATAAAAACGTGTAATACAAGACTAATTCTTTTTTTTTCAAATAAAATAAAGAATTATTTATTATTCTCGAATCACATCCCTTAATAACATTTTGTTTTTCTAATTCTTTTGTTCCTTTAATACATTTTTTTAATGTCTCCTCGGATCATTATTCAACAGAGTAAAACTAACAATAATTTTAAAAATTTCATTTGTTCCTCATGAAAAGACAGGAAAGGACAGGAAGAAAGAAAAAGGAATGAAATTTCATGAATTGCAATAAAATCAATTGAACTGCCCGATTCAAATTCATAATTTCGCTAATTGGAAATGTATTAGACTGGACGCGTTCCTGAAGGATTCACTGCAACTTACAAAAAGGAAATTTGCATGGCCGACCCTTTACTAGTAAGCTAATGTCAGATATTCTTAATTCCTTTGTCACTCAGCGGATCAATTCGAATTAACCTTTTATATTCATTCCCACCCCTTACCCCTGCTACATTTTGCATGGGCAGTTCGCATATATGTTATTCTTTCAGCCACTGTAGCCTTTGTGATAGATTCCAGCATCAAACCCTGTTGGAATTTGGTGCCAATTATTTAGCGAGTCATGAAATTTTATTACTGATCCCCGGAATACTTCCGACAAGTCATGTCGGTTGGAAATGTTGGAGAGATAAGAATTATTTTAACAGACTTTTCGATTGAATTTACCTTCTGCCATGTTATTTTTTTTAGTTGACTGTTTTTGCTCCATTGGTCTTTCAATTAGGACAGCTAATCAAATTTCGCATTGCTCTCAGCCATTTAAGAACGTTACTTATTTAATTGGTAGTAAAATGAGATCAAAGCAGCATTGTTATTCTTTTACTTCCTCTTCGTTCACTTAATCTATTTTTCTGAAATTATTTCTTAATGGATTGTGTTAATTTTTGCTTTTATTCTCTGAGGTATTAAGTAGAATAATAAATATTTTTTCTAAAAAAAATCCGTTATATCAAAGTTTGGGGGCTCCACATAGTGTGCGATTTTCATATAGATAGCTTATTGCATTTTCATGTATGTAATAAAAAATTATTTATATTTGAATATGAAAATGAATAAAATAGAGAATGGAAAAATTAATAATCAATAAATAAAGATATATTGAATGTAAATCATATTCGCATATAGGAAACATATTGATAATTAATTCTTATTATTTAATATGATAATATAATGTTTGCTAATTATACTAATCAATTAACACTGCATCATACTACTTCTATTGAATCACCAACACAGTACGTGATAAAAATAAAAACCTGTTATTCGAGACTTCATACTTAAAATAAAATAATGAATTTTTTACTATTCTCGAAACACATCCCTTAAGTATGTTCTGTTTTTCTAATTAAATAACGTACCTTATATTCCTTTAATACGTTTTTTTTTAATGCCTCCTTGATACATTACTCAACAGAGCAAAACCAACAATAATCAATAATTGCATTTTCTTTATCCCTCAAGAAGAAATGAAAGGAAGAAAGAAAAAGCAATGAAATTTCATTGATTACAGTAAAATTAATTCAACTGCCCGATTCAAATTCATAAGCACGCTAATTGGAAGTGCATTAGACAAGAAACGTTCCTGAAGGATTCACTGCACCTCACAGAAAAGGAAATTTGCATGTCCGACCCTTTACTAGTAAGTTAATGTCAGATATTCTTAATTCTTTTGTCACCCAGTGGATCAAATGGAACTAATCTTTTATATTCATTCCCTCTCCTCCCCCGTGCTACATTTTGCATGGGCAGTTCGCATATATTTTATTCTTTCAGCCACTGTAGCCTTTGTGATAGATTCCAGCATCACACCCTGTTGTAATTTAGTGCCAATTATTTAGCGAGTCAGAAAATTTTATTACTGATCCCCGGAATACTTCTGACAAGTCATGTCGGTTGGAAATTTAGGAGGAGATGGGAATTATTTTAACAGTCTTTTCGATTGAATTTACCTCCTGCCATGTTTTTTTTTAGTAGACTGTTTTTGCTCCATTGATCTTTCAATTAGGACAGCTAATAAAATTTCGCATTGCTCTCAGCCATTTAAGAACGTTACTTATTTAATTGGTGGTAAAATGAGATCAATGCAGCATTGTTATTCTTTCACGTCCTCTTCGTTCACTTAATCTATTTTTCTGAAGTTATTTCTTAATGGATCGTGTTAATTTTTTCTTCTATTCTCTGATGTATTAAGTAGAATAATAAGCCTTTTTTAAAAGAATAAAATTCGTTAAGTGAAAATTATAAGGCTCACATAGTTTCGGATTTTGATGCATTTAATACAATTTATGATATTTATATTTAAATATATTTAAAGATAACAATAAATAAAATAGAGAAAATAATAGTTAATCATCTAGACAGACAGATGTATCCAATATAAATTATATTCGCAAATACAGGGGAAAAAATTACATATCCCATGATACTCAAAATTTTTGTTAATATATTTAATAATTAATATGTATAATTATTAAGTATATTATCAACAATAATAAGTTTATATATATATATATATATATATATATATATATATATGTAATTTTTATTTATTCCCATAAATGAGGCAAATAAGCTGCTTTGAAGTATTCAATTACTTGAATACTAATTGAAGTATTAAAATGCATTTTCAGGTAAGATAAGATATTTTTATTGGTATATCATATACTTATTATTTTATATTTCAGCTAAATTATTATTTAATATATTAATATAAAGATGTTAATTTTATTAATCATTTAACACTGCATCATACTGTTCATGTTGAATTACCAACGTACTACGTGGAATGAATAATCAGCTGTATTACAAAACAGTTTCTTTTTTTCAAATAAAATACTAGTCTCGAATCGCATCCCCTAAGAATATTCCGTTTTTCTAATTAAATAATGCATCTTATGTTCCTTTAATACATTTCGTTCTTTTGCTTTCTTTTTTTTTTCTTTCGTAAATAACTCCTCGATACATTATTCAACAGTGCAAAACCAACAATAATCTAAAATTGCATTTTATTTGTCCCTCAAGAAGAAAGGAAAGGAAGAAAGAAAAAGGAATGAAATTTCATTGATTGCAATAAAATTAATTCAATTGTCCGATTGAAATTCATAACCGCGCTAATTGGAAATGCATTAGACACGATCCATTCCTGAAGGATTCACTGCTAATCACAGAAAGGAAATTTGCCTGGCCGACCCTTTACTAGTAAGTTAATGTCAGATATTCTTAATTCCTTTGTCACCCAGGGATCAATTCGAATTAACCTTTTATATCCATTCCCTCCCACTCCCCTGTTACATTTTGCATGAACAGTTCGCATATATTTTATTCTTTCAACCACTGTAGCCTTTGTGATAGATTCCAGCATCACACCCTGTTGGAATTTGGTGCCAAATATTTAGCGAGTCAGAAAATTTTATTACTGATTCCCGGAATACTTCTGACAAGTCATGTCGGCTGGAAATTTAGGAGAGATAGGAATTATTTTAACATTCTTTTGGATTGAATTTACCTTCTGCCATTCTTTTTTTTAGTAGACTGTTTTTTCTCCATTGGTCTTTCAATTAGGACAGCTAATCAAATTTCGCATTGCTCTCAGCCATTTAAGAACGTTACTTATTTAATTGGTGGTAAAATGAGATCAAAGCAGCATTGTTGTTCTTTTACGTCCTCTTCGTTCACTTAATCTATTTTTCAGAAATTAGTTCTTAATGGATCGTGTTAATTTTTGCTTCTATTCTCTGAGGTATTAAATATAATAAGAAGTATTTTTTGGAGAATAAAATTCGTTAAGTGAAAATTATAAGGCCTCACATAGTTTCGGATTTTTATATAGATAAGTAATAGCACTTTCATGCATTTAATACAATTTATGATATTTAAATTTAAAGATAAAAATAAATAAAATAGAAAAAAATAATAGTTAATCATCACGACAGGCAGATGTATTAAATGTAAATTAAATTCGTATACAGGGAAAAAAATTACATATTTCATGATACTAAAAATTGTTGTTAATATATTTAATAAACATTATGTAAAATTAATAAGTATATTAACAACAATAATAAGTTTATATATATATAAATGAGCCAATAAATGATTCCAGTAAATGAGGCAAAAAAGCTGCTTTGAAGTATTCAATTAGTTGAATATTAATTCAAGTATTAAAATGCATTTTCTGGTAAGATAATATATTTTTAATGGCATATCAGACGGTAATTGTTTTTTTATTTTAGCTAAATTAATATTTTAATATGCTAATATTATGTTTGTTAATTATATTAATCAATTACCAGTGCATCATACTACTTCTGCTGAATTATCAACACAATACGCGGAATGAATAATCAGCTGTTATACTGGACTGTTCCTTTTTTCAAATAAAATACTATTCTCGAATCACATCCCTTAAGAATATTCCGTTTTTCTAATTAAATAATGCATCTTATTTTCTTTAATAAGTTTTTTTTTCTTTCAAATAATCGTTTCAATTCTGTTTTTTATTTCCTCGAAACATTACTCAACAGTGCAAAACCAACAATAATCTAAAATTGAATTTTCTTTGTCCCTCAAGAAGAAAGGAAATGAAGAAAGAAAAAGGAATGAAATTTCATTGATGGCAATAAAATTAATTAAACTGCCCGATGCAAATTCATAAACACGCTAATTGGAAATGCATTAGACAGGATCCGTTCCTGAAGGATTCACTGCAACTCACAGAAAGGAAATTTGCATGCCCGACCCTTTACTAGTAAGTTCATGTCAGATATTCTTAATTCCTTTGTCAGCCATCGGATCAATCCGAATTAACATTTTATATTCATTCCCTCCCCCCCCCCCCCACTGCTACATTTTGCATGAGCAGATCGCATATATTTTATTCTTTCAGCCAGTGTAACCTCGGAATACTTCTGACAAGTTCCCGGAATACTTCTGACAAGTCATATCGGTTGGAAATTTAGGAGAGATAGGAATTATTTTAACAGTCTTTTCGATTCAATTTACCTTCTGCTATTTTCTTTTTGTAGTACACTGTTTTTTGCTCCATTGGTCTTTCAATTAGGACAGCTAATCAAATTTCGCATTGCTCTCAGCCATTTAAGAACGTTACTTATTTAATTGGTGGTAAAATGAGATCAAAGCAGCATTGTTATTCTTTTACGTCCTCTTCGTTCACTTAATCTATTTTTCAAAAATTAGTTCTTAATGGGTCGCGTTAGATTTTTGCTTCTATTCTCTGAGGTAATAAGTAGAATAATAAGCAATTTTTTAGAAAAAAAAATCCATTATATCAAAGTCGTGGAACTCCACATAGTTTGGAATTTTTATATAGATAGCTAATTACATTTTCATGTATTTATTAAAAATGGCTTAGATTCATTTAAAAATGAATAAAATAAAGAATGGAATAATTAATAATCACTAGATGTAGATGTATTCATTGTAAATTATATTCAGATAATTATATTAATGTATTATTATATTCAATGGAAATTATATAGGAAAAAATGACGTACACCATGATATTCAAATTTTTATGAGGCAAAATTCAGAAGATTTTAAAAATGTAATTAAAAATGTTTTTAATCAAATTCATGATTGAATGCATGCATAAATAGTTAATCACTGTAGTGCAGATAAATGCAGATATATTAGTGTAAATTGCAATTCGTACATAGGAAAAAATTACATATCCAATGATATTCAAAATTATACGAGACGAAAATCAGAAGTTTTTTTTTTTTAAATTTAATTAAAAAAGTTTTTGAATGAATGAATCAGTCAACGAATGAATGAATTTATGGCCAATCATCATAAAATGTAGATGTATTCAATGTAAACTGTATTTGTACATAGGAAATATTTACGTATCCTGTGATATTCTAAATATCATGAGCATAAAGTCAGAGGCTTTTTAAACTTTACTTAAAAAGTGTTTTTAATCAAATTTATGAATGGATAAATGCATAAATTTATAGTTAATTATTATAAAATGCAGATGTATTCAATGTCAATTTTATTCATATATAGGAATAAGTATACATACCCCAAGATATTCAAAATTTTATAATACAAAATCTTTTAATCGGAATTTTTTAAATTTTAATTAAAACAGTTTTTAATCAAATTTAATAAATCATATAATCAGATAATAACAAATAATCAAAATAATCAAATTAAAACAGTTTTTAATTAAATTCATATCTGGATGAATGAATAAATTTATATTTAATCATCATGAAATTCAGATATTTTCAATGTGGAATTTATTCGTATATAAGAAAAAAATTACATAGCTCATGATATTAAAAATATTATAATGCATAATTCAGAATTTTCTTAAAAATTTACTTAAAAATGTTTTTAATCAAATTTATGAATGGCTGAATTTATAATTAATCCTCATAAAATACAGATGTAGTCAATAGGGATTATATTCATTTGGAGGAATAAAAATTGCATATCTCATAATATTCAAATTATCATGAGGCAAAAGTCAAAAGTTGTTTCAAAATTTAATTAAAAAAAATTTTTAATCAAATTTATTAAAAATTTAATTACAATTTTAATTTAAAAACCCATAAAATATAGCATTATGTGATTTTTAAAAGAAAATATATATATATTTTTAAAAATTATTCCTTTTATATTTCATGCTTCATAAGCAAATTAATTGAAGGTATTTAAAATCAAAATTTTTATAATATCGACTCTTTTTTACGGAAATAAAAATTCCAGCAACATATAAATTTAAATTTAGATATAGATTTTATAAATATTAAACGAGTTTAATGGCCACAATAACAAAATTATTTCTAAAAAGCATTTCACAGAATCAGAAACATTGAGAACATTGAGTTTTAAAGTTTCTTCCTTAGAAACTCCCATAAAATGTGCTAGGGACCACAAGTTTTATTTATCTGTAAGAAAGCGAAGACGATCAATACCTTCTATCCGTTAGAATCCCATCGACCTACTTCTGAAAACAGACTCCAATCCAAAAACGTTACCTAAGACTAAGAAAAAGCCAATTATCAGATGATCGAAATTGCCCAGCAGCACTATTTCAGCTGTAAATGAGAAACTGCAGTTCACTTTTTCCAAGGTCAATCGTAAAGCAATACTACCGTAATTCACCCAAGGTACCGATATTTCCTAATTGAATTTTGTAGTAATTAGTTTATAGAGATATCGATTTAAATGTGCAGTTACAAACTTTGAAATTTTTATTTATTGAGTGTCTTCACCTTTCTGAGCCAGAATTTTAAATTTTATTTTCTGGACTGCTATTTTTATTAAATAATATCTCTTTGTAAGGTTAAGTACAAGAGAAACAGGTATTCAAGTGATTAAAGTTTTAAATTTTATGTAACATTAATATTAAGGTTACTTTTACCAACTTAATACTTTAAGATATCTTAATTTTAAAATGAATTGCAAATGTTAAAATTATTGATACCGTGTTTATTTAATGTTAAGTATTTTAATTAAAATGAATCGAGTTAATTATGATACTGGTATTTAATTCCTTATTCTGAAATAGATTTGCCGTTCAAACATCTTTAAATTTATTCATTAGAGATCCAACTTCTTTTAATAAATGAAAAGCAGGAAGCAATAAATCACTGTTTGAATTGATTTCTAAGATCGATGTTTAAGAATTTATCTATACTTAATAATGGTGAGAGTATTAAGGTAAATTTTAAAGTTTCTATTAAAGGTATAAATACAGTGATCTTAAATAATTTTTAATGAAGTTGTTGCAATGGAAGTTTGTGTCTTATTATACTCATGCTCTCTTATTATACTCATTATTAAATATTCCTGTTATTATTATTGAGTTCTTCACTATTTATAACTTAAACGTATTTCCTTATTATCTAAAATATAAATTAATTTTCACTATCTATATTTTGAGCATATTTTCTCACTAGCTATATTTTAAACATATTTCCTGACAAGTTATATGATGAACGTATTTTCTTTTTACAAAATGAACGTATTTCTTCTCTAGCTACATCATGGGCATAATTCTAACTACAGCATGAGATTACTTTATTCATAGTTCAAATATTAAATACACTCTATAAACTCATTTGAATATCACTAATTAGCGTTTAGTTATGACACAAAATCCAATAGGATGTTTTAATTATTGAATAGAAAAATGATTAGCCAATAACATAAAAAATTAAGATAACTTCATCTGCGATGGTTTATTTTGGGGTCTATCATTGTTAACACCAGTATGGTCCATAATAATTTCTATTTATGAAAACAACTTATTGAGGCGTGATTATTCTGCTAAATTACTATTGAAAGTATGTTATAGTTATATTGAAATTACATGTCTTCCATTGCCTTGTGCGTCAGTTATGGTTCAAAACATATTTATATTAATATAAAATTTGCTTACGAATTTTAAAATTTGTATTTTAATGTTGTTTGGATGGAATTTAAATTACTTGAGTGACATTTAATAGTCATTAAATAATTTTTTTCTTGACATAATTCACTTTCTGTGCATTCATTACAATTATTAATTTTTTTCGTTTCCAAGAGCTCCAAAATCACATATGAACTAGGAAATTTGAAAAATTTACTTAAATTGAAGAAATTTCACAGTGCGTTATGTGACAGCAGCACCAAAATCTTCTGCTTTCGGCAACTTTTGGTAACTTTTGTTTTTGCGGAAATAATCTTACCATGACTTTCATTGTCTGTATGTGAAATTTGGTTTCCTTCTGCTGAATTCATTAAAGTTCAATCAATGTTTAAAATAATGAATTTTATCTTAAACAATTCCAGAACTAAGGAAAGTGTTTTCATTATTATAAAGATAATTTTTTATAAAAAACATTTTTTTCTCATTTTTCAAACAATTAATAGGTTAAAAGTTATTTCGATAAGATATTTTATCAATCGTATATATATATATATATATAACCTAAAATAATTCAAAGTTCAGTTATTTTTCTTCTTATTGGTAAATACAAAGCTGAATAAAAATTAAATATTAATATCTCAACTGACCATAATCGTGATCAATTGTGTTTTCTTTGCAAATATAACGATTACCGTATCGATGAATATATTAAAGCAAATTAATTTAATTGACACCGATAAAAGTGAAGACAATTAATTGTCAATATACGAACCTAAACTCTGAAGGAATTAAGTTTCAGATAATGATGCTTAAATTATGATTAATTTTGAATTCATCTTCAATGAAATTAAACGCTTCAAATATGCAACTTGGAGATTACCTAGCAAAGGAGCTAAATCAATTATTCAAATACGGTTTGCAGTTAAAATAACTTTGAAAGCAAATATTCATGTTGATGATAAATCTTTCCAATGATAAATCTATTGTTCTGATGCGAGAATTCAATATTTTTATTCGCTGATGTTGATTTTCCTGATTTTCATTACGTACAAGTCAAATCATTATACAGAAAATTGTTTCCGTTTTTGCTATGCAGCGTTCTTATATTACATGAATAATGAATTCCAAAGGAATCGAATATTCCGAATGGGGAATATTCTATTGGTAAAGTTATGAATCTAAAATATGGTTTTTATTTGATTTCGTTCCGAAAATAAACAGAAATTTTCAATGAGATTCATAAGTTAAATAAGACAAAAAAATATGAACTGATAGTCTAGACGATATGGATTTATTTTTTTTTTCTTGGTAATATAAATTCTGTCAACGTTCTTCCTTTCATTTATTTTTTTTAGTAAATTAAAATACTCCGATTTCTATTGAATTAAAGAATGAAATTCATATGATCTGCTAAGAAAACTTTTAAGTATATTTTAATTAAATTTGTGTGTACTTTTTCAAAAAAAAATTTATAGAGGAAACTTCTTTGATAACCATATTGAGATTATATGATTTTTAATGAATATATTTTATGCACTGAAATGTATATGATTTTACGTAGCATTTGTAAATATAATACATTTTATTATGGACATTTACTGTCTTTTTGCTTACTTACGCATTGAATTTTTAAATTATAGAATATGTGGTTTACAGCCTAGAATCAAACAGGCCAAATTTTTAATCTAATAAAAATTTACTAGGAATACTCAAAAATATATACTATTAGAAATTTGAAATTATTTCTTTCCTTAGAATTAATTAAAATAATTTAAGTAACTCAATAAAAATAATCCGAAAAGAATAAACAAAATATATCCACTTTAATATTATTATATTTTGTTAATTACTATATTTGAATGTCCTAGAAATTTAATTAAATGACAAATTTTAATGTTGTCTAATGCTATTTATAGAAAATACAAGTAGTTTTATATAAATAGTAATGAGTATTTATATAAATATTAATATAGTAATTAGCCATTTCTGATTATTTTATGAACTTTTTTAAGGCATGAAAAATTAAATTAGGATTATTTTCATTGCATTTACATAGCCAATTTTCTAATTTTATTTTATTGCTTTGGAATATGTTTTCATTATTTTCAAAATTTCTGTATAATTTTATGTTCTTGTAGGATTAACCATTAGTTTAATTTGAAGTATTATTGGCTTGAAAGAGAAACTCAGAAAATATTTCAATATAGTACACAAACTGATTGAAAATTAAACATCGAAAAAAAATTGATTACTGACATAATTCTTTTTTAATATTACTATATTTAAATATCTTAGAAATTTAATTAAATGGCTAATATTAGAATTGTCTAACGCCAGTTATAGGAAACACAAATAGTTTTATATAAAAATATTGTAATTAGCCTTTTCTGATTATTTTATGGATTTTTTTAAAAGGTCAAAAATTATGTGAGGATAATTTCCATTGTATTTAATAGGTCAATTTTCTAATTCTATTGTATTAGTTTGGAAAATGTTTTCAATATTTTCAAAAATTCTATATGCTATCATGTTTCTGTTAGATTAACTATTAGTTTAATTTGAATTATTATTGGTTACAAAGAGAAATTAATATATATATATTATTATTATAATGCAGAAATTGATTGAAAATTGAACATTGAAACAAATTAATAATTGATATAAATCTTCTTTAATATTACTTTATTTGCATTGTACCTATATTTGAATATCCTAGAAATTTAATTAAATGATTAATTTTAGAATTGTCTAATGACATTTATAAGAAATCAAACAGTTTTATATAACAATATAGTAATTAACCATTTCTGATGATTTTATAAATTTTTTAAAAAGTCAGAAATGAAGTTAGGATGACTTTAAAAAGTTAGAAGTTAAAAAGTTAAAGTTAGGATGTTTAATAGGTAAATTTTCTAATTTTATTTTATTTCTTTTGAAAATGTTTCAAACATTTTTAAAAATAACTCAACATTTTCAAAATTTCTGTATAAGATCATGTTTCTGTAGGATTAACCATGAGTTTCATTTGAATTATCATTGATTTCAAAGATAAACTCAAAAAATATTCTAACTTAATACACGAAATAATTCGACTTTTCAATTAGACATTGAATCAAGTATATTCTATGCCCAAAATTCCTTTTTTTATTTCCCCTATGATATAGAATTTTTCAGATAAAATGCTTTTCATCTATTCACAAAACATTTATAGCTCTTGCAAAATATAAGAAACTAAAATCTTAATGCATATAGAGTGACTAACGCAAATGGGCACCAAGAGAAAATAAAGAAACTTCTGTAATCAATTAATCGAACTTAACCAATCGGCGTAGTTAGTAGTACATGTGGCCACAAATCAAGACAACCACGAATCGAATCACTGGACTGAAAGATTTATTACCCTAGAGCATCAAAAGCAGTCCAAACTGGGTCAGTGATTACTCTTCTGAGTGGTAGGTCTGATTGCTTCATAAGCTTTCAATCAACCGTGTTGCATTTATCGTGTTTTCGGGTAGCTGAAGATAATGAGCCAGCATATTAAGGACATCATTACAAATAAGTTGTTTTTATGTTGTTGTTTGTATCCTGAACGTCAACAACAAAATCAAAATATTTAACATCCCTGTAATTTATAAACTTTATTTCATCAAGACATTTTTTATCCAATTCATCAAACAATTTCAAATTTTGTGATTAAATAAATGCTATTATCTAAAATTTATTACTTAGTAAATGTTGCTGTTTAAATTTTATTCATTTGCAAATTATATCGTTTAGTTATATTTTGTTCATTTTCAAATTATTTCGTTCAGTTATAGTTTGTTCATTTTCAAATTATTTCGTTTAAATTTTATTCATTTGCAAATTATATCGTTTATATTTTATTCATTTGCAAATTATTTTCAAATTATTTCGTTTATATTTTATTCATTTGCAAATTATATCGTTTATATTTTATTCATTTGCAAATTATTTCGCTTAAATTTTGTTCATTTTCAAATTCTATCGTTTAAATTGTATTACTTAATAAACAAATATAAAAACTATAAGAACTTATTATTATACATAAAAATTCATTTGAATATTAAACATAAAGATTACTTTGTTATATAGTTTTCTAATGTAAAGAATCCTGAGATAAGTTATTCATCATTGGAATTGTGTATATAATTCAGTTACCCTGGCGCACCACAATATGTCTGTAACACTGCACATAAATTTTCAAAATTTCAAAGAATGGCTCCGGTTTTAATATTTATATTTATTTACCCCTGCCCTTCTCTTCGATTCTAATGGTATCATTCCAGTCTACGTATTTATAATTTCTTTTCATGTCTTAAGTACCCAGCCAGTTAACTAGCCAATTAACTAACAGTTAATTAACTGTTATCGATTTTTTAACCATGCTGCCCTGGTTCTAAAACTCATGCGCTATTCATCAACAGACAGGACAGTCCAAGTACACATTACGCTAAGAAAAGCGAAATATTAAAAAAAAATTTTTTTTTATTATTTAAAAAAAAATTAAGATAAAAATTAAAATAAAGACAAATGCAAATATTTAATTAAATTATTGTATCGGATACCTATTCAGAATAAAATGTCTTCATTATTTATTATTTGTTGAGAAATCTCCCAAAAATAAAAAAAATTATAATAGTACATTATTTTGTATATTTTCTTGATCTCATTTTAAAAGCCTATTATATAATCGGTAAGCTATTTATATATTTAATAAACTATCATATATATATATATATTTATATATATTTATTTATATATACCAATGACTTTTATAATAATTAAGGCTTTTATGAGTATGATATCGTATTATCTTCAGAGAATTAATAAATTCATAATTCAAAATTAATAATGAATTAATAATTTAATTATACTATTAATAAATATAGTTTAATTATTATATTTAATTACCTAGATAATTAATAATTACATTATATTATTCATCATAAATAATAATAACTTTAAAACATTTTGAAGCCAGAAAAATGTTCTAAATTATGTAACTCCACATAAATTTTATATTTATTACTCAGTAAACACGTTAAATTTTACTCTATTAAAATATTTTCTTAGTAGAAATTATGAATTAAAACTAACAATCTGAGATATATTTGATATTTTTCTACATAATTAATGCATGAATCCTTGTTTAAGAAAATAAATGAAATTATTATAGGCCAATATATATTTTCCCTCTTAAGGAAATCGAACTAATAAACTAATGAAATAAAAAAATTATTCCATATTTGAACACAAAATAGAAATAAATATTCTTACTATTTTATTTATAATCATCGATATTTATCTGTGATATTTTCTCAGTTATTACATCATGTTTGAGCTTCATATTTTTTGCAGTTTATGAGTATTATCTGTTAAGCAAGTATACTAAATTAGATATAAATATGTTAGTTACGTGTGTTTTATATTATATACCTGTTATGAAATATATTTATGCACCTGGCCATTGCAAAAAATTGATTAAATTATTAATATTTAGAAACTTTAATATACTGCTATGTATACAGTTATATACAGCATCCCAAAATAATATATAAAATTTTTTTCTGAATGTAAACATCATAAAATAAACCTGCATATTAATTTTACGGAATTCGTAACAATTATTTCCATTGAATTTTATAAAATGATATTGGTAGAAAGTGACATAATATGGAGTTGGCAAGTAGATAATTTCATTTATTTTATAAATGGTTAGAAAATGAAATTTGGCTAATTTATTGTGTCCAAAACTCTGCTAGGTTTTAAAAAGAATGCACAATGAAAAATATTAACATGAAATATTAAAACAGCCCTTTAGCACTTTTCTACAAATTTTCTATTTACTTTTCTATTTATCATCAAAAAAGTATTATTGAGCAAAATAAAATTGTTTGTGGGCTTAGAAACTAATAATAATACTCAACTTAATATCAAAGTTAATGCAAATACACATTTTGGCTTATGTCGAAAAAAAAGCACTAATATTAATTAATTCTATTATTATTATTATTATTATTCATATTATCATCAAAGAGTGAGTATATTCAGGAATGCATGGATGTATGTTTTTATTATTTATATATAATTAATTTCCTGAGAATTGGTGTCATACTTCAAAAGAATAGCATGCGAGTATCTAATAATACAACCAATTAGTGTACATTTACAAAGGTAACCACAAGTTGTCTTTAATCTAGGTGTCTTTTTTATGTTGGAAATATTTACAAAATTGTCTAATTCTGGAACACCAAAATAAATTAGTTTGCACAAGCATATTTTTAAAGCGATGCATTTAATATAATTTTGCTTGAGTAAAATAAAAATAAATTGAATTATTCATGAGACCCTTTTAATAAAATTCAAGTTTTCTTACATGAATAAAAATGTATAGTACCCAGTGTTTATCTTACGTCTCATAAATTTTACTAGATTTTTATTTAGAATATTAAAAACTGTTTTATAGCAACATTTTCAGTAAATGGGTGTTTTATGAAACAATTGAAAAATGTTTTTGTATATGTTAAGTATATTTAATTTATTCAGCTAAAGATAACAATATTTTATTTCTGCCTGTTTCTATAGAATTAAGTTGAGGGAAAATCCTTTTTAACTTAATATGCCGCTTTAATCATATATAGAGTGTTTTTGCTAATATCGTTGTTTAAATATATCTTAAGACTGTGTTTGCTAATATAGTTTATTTACATTATTAAATATGCAAAGTTGATTTAAAATTTCCAACAATCAAAAGGAAATATTTTAAAAATATTTAATCAGTTGACTGAAAATTTTAATTCACAAATATTAATTCCGAAATATATATTTATATTGATAAATTAAAAAAAACAATTGATGACCAAATAATTTTTGAAAATTTTAATGAATTATGTAACGATGATAAATAAATACTTTTTTATAATCACAATAGTAGATGTTTTATGCTCTGACTTAATTTTCCAGTCTAATTACTCTGAATGCTAATGAGTTCATGTTGTATGGATTGAAGTGTACTTACATAGAAAAATGCTAAAAAACACTAAGAATTGTTTCAACTTTTGAAAATTAAAATTGATTATTGGATGCTGGTATCAATTTATCAGTCTTTCCAATGCGTATAGGCAAGATGCCAGCAAATCAATAGAAATCGCATTTAGCTCTTTTGCTTCAATCTGTTCAACTTTGTATCTGCTCTACAACTCTATCTATAAACAATACACTTGTAAAATGTGGAAGCATACATTCAAGTTCAGTAATCGTACAGTATGTTTTGAAATGAGCACTGACAACAACACGTTTTTCAAAGAACTGAGTATATTGTATATTCTTGGTATTTCAAAAAACAAATGAATTCGATGAGATGATGTCAAAATCGTTTTCTCATTTATTCAGATTAAGTGATTGATATTTTCAAGATCAGGATCTGATGACAATTTATTTAATATCTTAAAAAAAAGCCAAACCAATTTTTTTTTGTGTTCAGATAGTTATCGTGTTATATAAAACTCACTGCAATAAATTAGTATATAAACTAATAATTTAACCCTTTTGATGTAAATTTATAAATGAATGTTTAATTTTAACTTCTTAAATAACACTTTTTCCTTTTTTACAATTCCATATTGTTCCATTAGTAATTTCCATATTTAAAAGTTTTGCTTGATTTTATGTGCTTAAGAATTTGAAATATAAGCTACACAATTATTAATTCATATCAATTAATTCTGTCAACCATTTATGGATTCCTTTATTTATAAAATTTCATTTATATTATTTTATACAATGTGTTATAATATTTATTGTAAGTGGTTATAGTCTATCTGATGACATTATATTTAAAATCCTAAAAAAAGGGCAACAGTATCTTTTTCTATATATTCAGAGAGGCATCGTATTATATAGAACTCACTGTAATAATGTGTGGTATAAATTGGTTATTTACTCCATTTGAAGTAAATTGATAAACGGATATTTAATTTTAACTTCTTAAACAATACTTCGTCATTTTTTATCATTCCATATTTTTCCATTAGTAATTTCCATATTTCACAATTTTGCTTGAGTTTGTGTGATTAATAATTTGAAATATAAATTACAAGATTATTAATTGATATAAATTAATTCTGTAAGCCGTTTATGAATTAATTTATTTATAAAATTTCATTTAATTTACTTTACACAATGTTGTATAGTTTATTGTCAGTGGTTATAACCAATTATGCTTATAAAAAAATCTCACCCCAAAGGGCTTTGTTTCAACAATTGAATCAAAGCCTTTTGTCATTTGTTATACAATATTGAATTAATTGAAATACTCTGTTGGATAGTGTGATCTGATCAAACTCGAATATGTGATCATATTAAATTTTGTTCAAAGTAACAGTATATATTATGTCAATTGTGGTATACCATTATTGATATACATTTAAATGTTAAATGACTATATAACATTACTCGGTAAAATATATATTATGTGAACAGGGATATTTATAAGAATATTTACTCAAATATTCCAAAATTGAATGAAATATTTCGTTGCTTGTTATATTGGATTAATTGAATACTTTGTGAGGATATTTGCTGTGAATATGTCTACTCATAAAAAATGAGGTTAAAATAGCAATATATCTTGCTGTGATATTTCAAAGAATCCTTCCTCATGTTTTTCGAAATTGAATAATAATATTATGCTATTAAATAAATGTTTATACTGATAAATATGGTCTGAATACTTCCGAATATGTGATTATAATGAATGAAGTAACCTTTAATCGGTAATATTTATCACTTTATAGCCTAATATTATATTAATATTATATACTATATAGCCTAATAAACCCTAATATTTCTAAACTTCCTCACTATAGAATATTAAAATTGCATAACAAATAATATTATTTGTTATGCAATTATCATTATATTCCTTTATTCATAATAATTGAAATACATTTCTGATAAAATTTATCTGAATACTTTCGAATATAATATTATAACGAATGAAGTAACCTTTACTCGGTAATACGTTTCACTGTATACATTTAATCAACCCGGATATTTCTGAAATTCTTAATTACAAAATTATAAAACTGCTTAAAAAATATGATTATTTCTTATACAATATCATAATATTCATTGTATGCATATTAATAGAAATCATTATATTCATATTAATTTAAACACATTGCTGATAAAATTGATCTGATTACCCTTAAATATCATCATTAATCAATATATAACAAGTGAAATACTAGTGAAATAAATAGTGTTTAGAACCCTTTGAATATAAAATAGATGTTTAACCCACAACTTTAAAATGAGTAATCACATGGGAAAGCAATAGAATCCGTCTAGATTACTAAAAAGTTCACTGCAAGAAATGAACAAAGATTTTTTTTAATCGGTAATATTTATCATTGTATAACTTTAATCAACCCAGATATTTCTGAAATTATTCACTGTAGAATTTTAAAATTGCACAAAAAAATATTATCATTTGCTATAAAATATCATTATATTCATTTAATTGAAATGCATTGCTGATAAATTATTGATTACCCTTAAATTTGATCATTAATGAATATATAACAAGTGAAATACTATTCAGTTAAATAGTGTTTATATACTCTTTGAATATAAAATCGATGTGTAACCCAAAACTTCCAAATGAATAATCACATGGGAAAGCAATAGAATCCGTCTAGACTACTAAAAAGTTCACTGGAAAAAATGAACAATAATTCTTTTCGCACTTTACAATATTTTTCACTTTTTAAGACACCATCTTCTCGCACTAGTTATTACCAATATCATAAAGCGGATAGAAGTCCAAAACATTTTTTTTTTTTATGCAAAAAACTAAAAAACAAAAAAGAGAATTCTTGAATAAAATGGAAGTTGAAAAGAGGAAAAAAATGATAGTTGAGTTTTGAAGATCTACAATAGAAAAAAAACGAACATAAAAGAACTATAACGACATTTTAGAGTATAAGAAAGTATATAATTTTATTGAAACGTGAACATTTGATATTCTGAAACGTCTACCTAAAATATAACACACACACACACACACACATATATATATATATATATATATATATATATATATATATATATATATATATATTTATATATTATGGATCACAGTAAACGTATCTGATTCTCTGAATTTGAATATTTAAATTCATACCTTTCCAAATTTTTCCTGCATTGAATCCATGAATAATATATGTAGAATGGTAGTACTATTGAAGGCATCACATTTCAGAATATATATTTATTTATTGATTATTGCTTATATAAACATTTTATTTTCCTAAACAAATAACATCAATAAACATATCTCCTTAAAGTTTATGCCTGAGATAAAATTTCAACTTTCGTTGTTATTATTATATTTTGTAGAAAAGTCACTCTATAATTACTCTGCATCATTATAATAATATTGACTACAAATTTAATATCGACTAATATTGAAAAATAATAATATTGGCTATAATATTAATTAATATTGAAAAATTGACTATACATTTTATCTATGCTTTCAATTAATTATTTTCCAATACGTAAATCATTAGTAGTAAAATATAAATAGAATCACATATTAATGAATCACATCCATAATAAAAAACATATTGTTAATATTTATGTATTATTATTCATATTTTCATATTTATTAAATTTTTTAAATTTATTATCTTCTATTTTAGTACTCCAAGTAAAGTTTCCAGTTAATATTTTATCTTAAAATATTCTAATTTATTTTTTTTTTAAAAGTCACTCTTAAATTGCATTCCACTGTTAGTCCATGTAAAAGATATTCAGAGATTATTTTACAACATTCAAAGATTATTGTTTACTGCAATGCATTATTCTGAAATAAAAGACTATAAATATACGTAATCTATGTTATAAAAGATAATATAAATGAATAAATTTAATTAATTAATTAAATAAAAAATGTAAATAATTCATAGAGCAGTAGTTAAATCAATTGATAATATATGCTGGTAAGCTATAATCTGCATAATTAAGATTATATTTTATTTTAAGATTGAATTTCCAAGTACTCATTCGTATATTTCTATAAATATGAAAGCCAATTAACTTAGATATACAGAAGATTGCAAATCATACTTTTAGATTAATGTAAATACTTTAAGTATATGTATCAGTACCATCATTAGATATCACTATCACCATCTTTAACGGAAATTAAGATTGGTATCACTTTTGTATTTATTTTTATTAATTTTACATAAAGCCGTTTTAAATTATGGTAATAAAATTCATTTATTTTCGTCCGTTAGCTTTTCTCCCTAGCGCGCATGCTCATAGGAAATTATGTTTCCTATGATCATGCGCGCAATTGAAAAATGCCTTATAAGTAAAAAAATATAATCTGTTGCCTTATGAGTAAAATAAATATAATGCTTATATCATATTAATACTCTAACAGACTCTCTCGTTTTTATGTATAATTGAAATATTTTGATAATTTTATGAAATATTATGAAAATTTTGATTTTTATAAAACTTGAATTTTTAAAAAAAATGATTTTATATATTTATAAGGTCAATATTGGAAAAAAAAAATTCGATGCTAATTCTTATTGCTTTAATATTCTTCACATAATATTGAGGAAAACTTTAATTAATTTAAATAATGTATTTTTTTTTTAAATTTTTGTAAGCGTGATTATTAGCGTAAAATAAAATAATTTATCAATAAATAAGTTAAGTTAATTATTTTTTAATCAGGTTTGAATTATACTAAGTACAATTCATAAAATTCTCATTTAAAATCATTTATGTTTATTCATAATTACAATAAACCATTGTATAATATAAATTAAAAAAAAGAATTAAGTCATGTATTTTGCAGATTTTAATTCATTAAGCATGTAGGATCGACATTCGACTATATATAATTTGAAAGAAATATTCTTTATAAATGTCTTCTTATCATAGATGATGAGTTACAATGTATTAAACTATAACTAGTGGAACAAGTTTAAAATATTTCTTGACTTTAAATGCTTTTAAACTATTTTATCATCGCCTAAGAAATTTCGTATTGTGAATTTAGAAAATATAGTTTTATATTTAGAACACAATACTTTTAAGCAATTGTTTTATAAAATGCGAAGCAATCATTTATTCATTTTCTATGAAACTACTGTTAAAATAAAAATGGAAATATATTATTAATTTATTTAAAAAATACCATGGTTTATAAATAAAACCGACTGAATTATTTATTGTTTAAGAATTCAAAGTTTAATCTTCCTAAGTAACAAACAATGAAGAGATATGATATGGTACTTTTGAATGCAGAAAACATAGCTTCATTGCTGCTTTTTATATTTTTAAAGCTTTTTGGATTATATATTTAAAAAATATATATATTTATCTTACTAGATAATACTTTCAGAAAATAGTAATATCGAATAAGAAATAAAAATATTACGCATATGGAATTCATTAATTCTGAAGATTCTAGATATGATTCGTATCTTATTGCTATTCAGAACTCATAGCATATAAAAAAGTTGATTCATTATTACGTTTCTTAAAATTCACTATTTCGTATTTCTGATCTTATATTGATGAAAAATAAACATTTAGTTCATAATGAATAATGTAGTGTGCAAGTTGGGCAATCCTATTGTAACTGGGGGTGGTTAAGTTGAAATACTTGAGACACAAGTTGGAGAACTCATAGCTTTATTTGCACACTCATAAACACCACACTCTTGCAATATTTAATGTATTTAAAGACATATTATTATAGATTCGAGGAAGGATTCCAATTCTAAGCCGAAAACTCGATACTCAAGTACGCGCAGGATGCGTGAAATATACTTCCTTTTCAGATGAGAGTCTTTAAGCCAACTAATGCACAGGGTTGTGCTAAATATATTTCCTCTCGAGATGACAGGCTGTAAACTAAACGTTTCTCAGTGGAAGTGCTGGTTGCAAAGTTGTTTCTCTTAGGTGAGAGCCCTGAGACCTACTGACCATTTCTCTTGAACGCCACAGAGGTCACTCTTGCAGTGCGTAGGAGGAAGCACAGTTACAATAAGAAATTAGTTAAAGGCATAAGAGATGAACATTCCTTTGATGTTGAGCATATTTATTTGAAAGAATTCTAAAAGCATATTTGTTTGAAAGAATACAGATTTTTATTGCTTTTTAATAGTTTTTGTGATCAAAAATTGTTTTAATACTTAAATCTTTTAAAAAGGATGTTTTTTTTGAAATTTTGTTTCTCACCTTTGCAATTAAAAAAACCATTATATTAATTTTGCTATTTAAATTGGCTGGTGTTCTAAAATGGCTTATGACTGCAGAGAGCTACAGCCAAATATTTGTTATTTAATTTCCCCATAGATTTAATACAAACTAACGAAGTAAAATTTAATTTACATAAGTTATAAGCATCATTGTGATCTCTGCCATAAGAGCTGTGACTTTTCATTGAATGGGGTTTCAAAATTATGATACTGAATGCAGCTATGTATGGTGACACTGCAATTACATTCTCTTAAATTATGGAATAAATTACGGTTTGGAGATAAACAAACTGAAGAAGTATTTTGCGCTGGTACACAATTTTGAACTGACACAAGGACAGTTTATGAATATTTATGACGTAGAGGCGCTTCGATTTCAAGTCGCATAATCTAATTAACTCGATACTTGTCAAAAGGATTTCCTTTCATAAATGAGATTGCCTTTAATCAAACCTTCATTTGCAAACGTTGTAATTGATAAATTTAATAAAATAATGATTATTTCAGAGTATTTTATTTATCTTACATTTAAAAAAATATTTGAAATGAGGTACTAAAATTTTTAGCCATAAACAAAAAAAAAAAATATTATGTATCATTTAAAGAAAAATGAATATTTATATTTTCCTTTTAAGTGTAGCTTTGTTGTAATTTTGATTATTGACTAACAGTAAATATTTAGGTTTACTTTAATATAAGGTATATTAGGGTTATATAAAGGTATTACTTTAATATATTAGGTTTACTTTAATATATCACTTTAATATTGACATTAATACTTTAATATATATTTAATTTTTTTTTAATATTATATAATATTAATAATATATAAAAATTTTATATTTTTCACTTAAGTATAGTTTAGTTGTAATTTTGATTATCGATTGAAAGTAAATATTTAGGTTTACTTTAATATATCACTTTAATATTTACTTTAATATATATTTAATTTATTTTAATATTATGTAATAATAATAATAATAATAATATTGTAAAAAAAATATACTTCCCTCTTTAGTGTAGCTTAGTTGTAATTTTGATTATTAATTAAAAGTAAATATTTAGATTTACTTTAATATAAGTGAAAATTTTGTTTATATAATGGTATATAAGGGTATTACTTTAATACATCACTTTAATATTTACTTTAATATACATTTAATTTATTTTGATATTATATACTAATAATAATATATAAAAATTTATATTTTCCACTTAAGTGTAGCTTAGTTGTAATTTTGATTATTGATTAAAAGTAAATATTTAGGTTTAGTTTAATATAAGGTTTACTTTATTTTTTTATTACAAATAAATTCATATTTTATTTTGCAACATATAGTTATTTATAATATTTTATATTAAATGGGGAAGAATGTATAATTTGCAATCCAGATGCAAAGATTGGTTCAGGTCCGAATCTGTTGGTGGCTTGGCTTAATATTATATTTATAAAAAATGAAATTCAGCAGCAGTTGTCAACATATGCAGCATCTGAAATCAAGTGAGGATAATGGAATTCATGGAAATTCCCTGACCCCCCCCCCCCATATATATATATATATATATATTTCCACAGGACTTTCAGAGTTATCTGCTCCTCACATTCACATATAACATATATTTTCGCATAATAATTATAATATAAAAAAATTATAATAACATATATAGACATTCAGAGAAACATCCCATCCCAAAGTAAAATATTTATAATTTAAGTCGAATGCCATTGCACAGGTTTTTTACAATCATTGATAAGGAAGCAATAAAAATCTACTTTATGTTAATTATCAAATTAAAATTAATAACTTATTGAAATAAATTACATTTTGAGTGTCTTTTAGAAATTAAAAAAAATGGCATGGCATATAAATATGCACTATATCTAAATCTTGAACAGACCTACGTTTTTGCATGCTTTTTTCCTGGATGTTCTAGAAAACTCTAACTCTAAGGCTAAGATGGGATTTCGGTTAATGTCTGGCTGAACTTTTATTATAGATGCATGTAATTTGTAATTTGCTCACTTTGTGAAGATTATGGTACAAAAATATATCATAATTATATCGTTACAGTTATTATATGATGCATTTTGGACCACATTGTACAGAATAGCAAATAAGTAATAATTATAATCGTGATAATTATATTTGTCACGTGTGTTTTAGGGGCTTTTAAATTGTTTTGTTTTGCAATTCTATTCTTGGTTTCCTTTCCTTGCAGTTTCGTCTTTTCACTGGAAACAAAAATCGTATATTTCGATAATCGTATAATCGTAATCGTATATAATCGGTAATCGATAATCATATAATCGTAATCGATAATCGTATAAACGTAATCGTATATACAAAAATCGTAATTTCGTATATTTTTTATAACACATTAATACATTTGCAGAGTTTTCAAAGTATTATATTTTATGTAAAATATAATTCAGTGTTTCCTGCACATTAAGATTATCAATGAGATAACATTGAACGCAAATCAAAAATATCTGATATCACTTAATTTTAAATAATTTGGATGTATCAAGTAATATATATAAATGCTTTATATTTATTTTGTTAATCAGTAAGAACTTATTTTTAATATTTATTTTGTTTTATTTAATAATGTCAAGACAGTTGTTTCTTTATTGATAAAAATCTAAACATTTTTCCAATAAAAAAATTAATATGAATATTCGAAAAAAAAAAATCAATAAAATTCATAATTATTGCAGAAATATTAAAACAGAAAAGTAAAGTTTAAATATGTATGTATACTTATTTCCTATTCCCAATATTTTAAATATTTTTTTTTAAGTGTACTGCAAAATATGTAAAATAAGCTTGAATTTAAATCTTTATGCTACAATTAAGAAACTTTATTCAAACCTTCTTAATGATAATTCAATCCTTAACATTTGTTAAGCGTTGCAAGCTGAGATATGTTAAGTATTGAAGTACTTAGACACACTCATATCAGTTAAAGCTGGTGGATGTAACCTTTTGATAAATTTTTTCATTCTAATATATGTATGCCGAAACTTTATCAGTTTTTCAGAAGTGTCATTTTGATATAAATAATTAAAAATAAATATATTAAGGATTATTAAGATATAACGCATACCGAATACTATACAAATTAATAATTAATTAGTAACATTTTATTTTTGGCTGTAAACTATAATAAATCAGTACATCTATTTTTTAACTATTAATTGTATAAAATGTATTAAAACAAATAGAATAGCATAGAACTAAAATTATAAAAAAAATATAGAATTTTAAATATCAGTATGGGAAAAAAAAAAAAAAACCATAAATGATTTTATTTGTATAGAACTATAATTGTAATAAAACTAACTATTTTTAAAAATACCAATGCATTTAATTGAAGTATTAAGTTACATTTTATGCCTCATTTAATAACTGAAGCAATATAAAATATCTCCATTTGATAAAAAAAAAAAATATTTTAACTTTCAATACAAAAATAATAATTTATATAATTTATTTACAAAATCCAATAATGCATATCTATAAACTATAAAAATAAAAAAAAATCACATTGAATCATTTTACCAAAACAAAGAACATTCAAAATGATAACGGTTGCTAAAGATTGCTACTAGCTCGTTTGCTCATATCAGTTTTCCCCAAACAATTCTTTTAAGATTAAGCGCTAGTAAAACGGTTTAGAAGACGCCGAAATAAAGACAAAAAAACAAAGAATCTCGCAAGAATAATCTAAACTTCCATCAATTCTGGCACCAAAGCAGCAATAAAAATAAAAATTTGCTAAGTACAGAAGTAACTATCCTAAACTCTCTTGGGTGATATTTTGTTCCCTCTTTTGGCAACAATAAATAGCAGCGTGTTTTGCTGCTGGACTGAAAAAAAAGTAAACAAATCGAAAAATAAAGAATAAAGTGAAAAAAAGAAATGGCTTTCGCCAGAATTATCTCTTAAGATGGAGGTATGAAAGTAAAGATGCAACGATTTTGAGTTCAAAAAAGGATTAAACAAAGAGAAAAATTATAAGTTAAAAATAAAAATTTATGTCTGTTTTGAATTCTTTCGTTAAGGCCGAAGTCTTATTTATTGGATTGTATATTTAATGATTCTCTGGTCATCATGAAAAACACTTTCTGAGATATTTAATTCGGTTTGTTATAGTTATTGTTCACGAAAAATATGAAACTGAGAACATTTAATTTTTTTAGATATTGTTATATGGTCATCATGGGATATGACTTTGACGGATATTTAGTAATGATGTCCAGTTTAATATATTTTTTAATATTGAACATCATGTGAAGTATAATTATTTTATAATTTTAATATTAATATTTATTCATTTTAAATTTTATTTAAATAGTGTTTTTGCAGACATTTAATTATTTTAGGCATTGTCATATAGTCATCATGATATATTGTGGACATTTGGTTATGATATTTAGTTTATATTTTTTCATATTGAACATTATGTGAAATATTATATTTTTATAATTTAATATTAATATTCATTCATTTTAAATTGCGTTTCAATAGTTATTTTGAAGACATTTAACTATTTTAGGCATTGTCATATGGTCATGATGGGATATGGTGGATATTTTGTTATATTCAGTTTAATATATATTTTTTAATATTGAGCATCACAAGGATTATAATGATTTTATAATTTTAATATTGATATTTATTCACTTTAAAGTGGATTTAAATAGTTTTTTTAAGACATTTAACTATTTCAGGCATTGCCATATGGTCATCACGGGATATGATGGATATTTAGTTATGATGTTCAGTTAAATATATTTTTTTAATATTGGACATCATGTGAATTATGATTATTTTATAATTTTATAATTAATATTTATTATTTTCGAATTGTATTTAAATAGATTTTTTTTGAAGACATTTAACTATTTTAGACATTGTCATAGAGTCATCATGGGACATGATGGATATTTTGTTATGATATTCAGTTTAATATAATTTTAATATTAATATTTATTCATTTTAAATTGTATTTAAATATATTTTTTATGAGATGAGTTATTAATGTGCAGTTTAAAATTAAACATTTATATTTATTTAATTAGCATTTTAGTTTTCAACTGGATTTAAATTTGTGGCATGTGAGATGAGTGGATTTTCTTTGCAATTCCAAAGCTAAATAATTGTTAAATATTGACTGTCATATAAAATGTCTTCTTCTTCTGTTCCTTCATTGGCGGCGGACATATGACTAGCTAGCGCTCTGGCGTTTGGTACCACAGGCTACAGACTCAAATCCTGGTGGTGATATGGATGTTTGTTAGTGGTTCGGAATCCACGTGAAGCTGCTGGTCTCGGTATAATTAACCTAAAGTATGCGCAAAATAACTGTAGAGTGGCAAATCAAATTTTCATTGGCCCCACAACCCCATGGTGGGCCAAGGCCGTCTGTCTACTGGTAGATTTCGAGGCAATAAATGTTTCCTTTTTCTGGAGTAGGGTTGTCCGTCCTACATTCTATAATCATATCATGCTGATATCTACGGTTTAAAGTGGATTGCAAAGTAATACAAGCAATCATGGCTCAAAGCGCCAGAGTGCTAGTTACTCGGCCATCAGGGCCCTTTTAATACAATTCATCATCATCGTCATCAGAGACGCAGCAGCTCCATGGTAGGAAAAGCCCGTCTGCCTACTAGCCGATTTCGAAACAGGAGATGTTTTCTTTTCTTTACGGGAGAGGGTTGTCAGTCCTTAGCCCACCGCTCTACAGTACCAAATACCAACGCTCCCCATATTAGACCGGGACCTACGGTTTAAAATTTATTCCGAACCACCAAAAATATCCATGACATCGCTGAGACTCGAAAGCGAAACCTGTGACACCTAGCTCCAGATATAAGAAATTTAGTAATTTTAAATTTATTAAAACAATAATTTAAAAAAATACATATGCTCAACCTTTTTAAAAAAGTATTTTGGCTTTAAAATTTAAAAGCACTACTTAAAGATAATGTTTTTATTATTTTAGTTTTAATTTGAAGTGGCTAAAAAAAATGTACATTATGTGTGTTTAATTCACAAAATTTAATGCTAAGTTATGGAAAGAAGTATCCCATATTTTAAATTCATGTAATATAATTCGAAAGCATTTTATAGAAAAATGATCGAAATTTTAAAATGTCATGTTTCAGATATTTTTTTGAGAGATACACAAAAAAAGGAACATATTTTAGTTTGCATTATTTTTCTATTTCTTCCTGTTTTGCACTTATGCTAAAGGGAAAAAAATTTGAGAAATCGAAGAAAAAAGAAAAATATAAATCCTTAAAAGCGATAATATGATAACCGCTTGACGTGCCATTATTGACGCAGGAACTTTTCTTTCGCCTAAAAATTTTACTTTTTTTATGTGTATTTTTTATTTCGTGTTGGAACTAGAGACACGTTTCAGATATTTGAGATGCGCACTTTTAAAGCAGATTTTTTAAATATATTTTAATACTATTTTGTAGGGCATGATGCAATATTATATTTTCAAAAGTTATGCAGCGTGCAAAATAACATTAATATTGTTGAAAATGATTTCAGTTAGATGTCTGGTGTTTAAATTTTTCATATATTTTCCAACTTAAATGCTATGAGGCATTTTTATAATAAAATTTAAATATATTAAATAATTCATATTTACGTATAAAGTTATGATATACTTATGAAATTTATTTATTTACATACCTATAAATTTTGCAACACAAGAATCGAATGCTAAATGCAGATGTATGCAATTCAATTTAATCAATATGGTGTAAATTAAACATTTTAACCATATATAAGTATATGTAGTAAAGGAATTTAATATTAATTGTATATTGACTGCTGGTTTTCCGAATTATCTTAATTCCGTAAAATTAAATTATTTCCTTTTTATTATAAATAAGTAATACAAAATAAAGTTTCTTTTTCACATTTTTATACAACCTGCCAAATATATATTATTTATAAATTATGCTTTAGAATAAATACTAGTTAGTGTAAAATATAATTTAATATTGAAAATGTATAATATTTATTTTAAAAATTGAAACTATCAACTGGAAAAATAATATGGCATATATTTATATTTGTTAAGGAAACTGGAAAAACTGTTTACCGCATTAGAATACCAAATTTCGCCATCTGTTATGAAACATACCATTGTTCTGAATAAAGCGTTCTTTCCCACTTGAAATTGAAAAACATTCTAATGATATTTTAAACGTTATTTTTATTTATTGAAAACGCGACTGATAATAGAATAATACTGTGACTGTATAATAGAACAAATGGTATGTGTACATAATTTTTACTGATTGCCCAACATATGGTGGTACTATTTAAAAGAGAATTCGACCCGAAATTTAAATCGAAAATTATGTACGCTTTTAGCTTTGTTGGGGATCTAAAAGTGCTAGATATGCGAAAACTTTAGGTTCGGCGAACTGGAAGCGTTCTGAAGAATAATATTCTCATAGATAACACACTGCTGAATATATTTCGATCCAGGTTTCAAGTGGGTATTTTATATTCAGTAAGAAACTTTTATCAACTGACAGGACGACACGGGGATTCTATTTTTTTTCTTCCTTAGAATTCAGTTTTCATGTATGAATATTTCAGGCCTGAATAAAATAATATCGTGTCATAAATATCGATCAATACACTACAATTTTTTTTTTCTTCTTAATGTTAAAAACTTAGGATAATCGAAGTTTCTTGAGAAAAACATTTTAGAATTCGGTCTCTTTTTTTTATTTTAAAAATTTTAAATGTTTTAAAAAAATCCAAGAAAGTGAATACTTATATACTGTTTCTTGTAACTAAAAAAATTATTTATAAAGTATTTAAAAATTCTTCAGAAAATAACTGTAAAATAGTCAAATAATATATTATAAAAGTGTCAAATAAAATTGTCAATTATTAAGAATTGCTAAATAACTGGAAAAATATTTGCAATTTTATTAATTTGACACAAAAGAAGAATTTTTACAATAGCAAGTTAGATTTAACGTATAAACCAAATAGTGAATATTGATATCAACTGATTATTGATTTTTGTTTACAAAATTAGCTTAATTTCATTAATTTAATTAATTTATTCTATTTTGCTCCAAATAAATCGTCATCATCATTGGCGCAACAACTCCATGGTGTGCCACGGCCGTCTGCCTACTGGCAGAATTCGAGACAATCGATTTTTTTTCTTTTTACTGGGTAGGTTTGTCAGCCCAACACATATGAGATCGGTACCTAAGGTGTAAAGTGAATTTCGTATCGCTACAAATATCCATAACATCGTTGGAACTCGAACCCGAAACCTGTAGCTCCGAGAACCAGAGAGCTAATCACTCGATGATTAAACACTTCTAGATAAATAACACAAAATAATTTTTTTTTTACATTTTTTTGCAACCTTCCAATTATATATCATTTATAAAGTATTCTTTTTAATCAGCACTAAGTACGATACAATATAATTTAATCCTTCAAATAAATTATATTTTTTAAATATTCAAATTTCTCATATTGGAACTATCAACTGGAAAAATAATATGGCATATATTTATTTTTGTTCAAGAAACCGAAAAAACTGTTAGCCGCATTAGAATACCAAATTTCGCCATCTGTTATGAAACATACCATTGTTCTGAATAAAGCGTTCTTTCCCACTTGAAATTGATAAACATTCTAATGATATTTTAAACTTTATTTTTATTTATTGAAATCGCGACTGATAATAGAATAATACTGTTACTGTATAATAGAACAAATGGTATGTGTACATAATTTTTACTGATTGCCCAACATATGGTGGTACTATTTAAAAGAGAATTCGACCCGAAATTTAAATCGAAAATTATGTACGCTTTTAGCTTTGTTGGGGATCTAAAATTGCTAGATATGCGAAAACTTTAGGTTCGGCGAACTGGAAGCGTACTGAAGAATAATATTCTCATAGATAACACACTGCTGAATATATTTCGATCCAGGTTTCAAGTGGGTATTTTATATTCAGTAAGAAACTTTTATCAACTGACAGGACGACACGGGGATTCTATTTTTTTCTTCCTTAGTATTCAGTTTTCATGTATGAATATTTCAGGCCTGAATAAAATAATATCGTGTCATAAATATCGATCAATACACTACAAAAAAATTTTTTTTTTTTTTTTCGAAATGCTAAAAGCTCAGGATACTCTAAGATTCTTTGGAAAACATTTTAGAATTCGGTTTTTTTTTTTTTTTTTTTATTTTAAAATGGAAATCTGTTTTAGCATACAATTTGAAGTTACACAACAAATTTTCATTTCGAAAAAAAATAATTAGTATATTTTTAATAGAGTATAACCAATAGCGTAACTATATCATATGAGGCCCGTGGCAAACTTTTTGAATGTGGGCCTTTGAATGTAAAGTATCCTCATTGTTTTTTTTTTTTTTTTTAATAAACAACTACCTGAAGGTGTATTTAAGTTGCAATGGCCATTTCCAAAAAAAAAAAAAAACAATAATAATAATTCATCTATTGTTTTTTTAATAAAGAGCAAAATCAGTGGTGTAAATGTAACATATGAAGCCCGTGGCAAATTTTTGAATGGGTATCCCTCAATGCAAAGTATTATCATTGTTTTTTTTAATAAAGTACTACCTAAAGTTGCTTTTAGGTTGCAACATCCATTTTCCATCACAAATCGTTTCATTTGATCATTTAGAACATTCATTTGAGATGAATTTCATTTTTGATAATATCATTTCATTTGATCTTTTACTTTAAAATATAAGAAGTGCTTATCAGTAATATATGACTAAGCTGAAAATTTTTACAAGTCAATTTCAGTCATTTCACTTTGGTTTTGATTATGTGTAATGCTAGTACAGTGCTGTATTGGCTCTGGTTTAGTGTTGTCGGGAACTGCAAAACTATCCCTTTCGGTTAACTAATTCATTCATTTCCGCTGTATTGTTCGTTTGCTTTTTCCTCACTCTTAAAGTATTGATTTATTTTAGAAAACTTTTTATTTTTTTCTTCAAACTCCATCTTTCTTTTCGTTTTTCACACCTACTAATATATTTCCTATTACCAGACATGTTATCTAATTTCCACATTCAACTAATTAACTTTACTATTGATCGCGGATCCGACGAGAAAAAAAGTAAGATAATAGTGGTGCATGGAGAATCCGAGAAACAAGGGACTTCCTCGTTTCCTGAAAGTCTCTGACTTGTCAGCGAGAATTCCTACTTTTAATTTTGTAAGTACCTATTCAAGAATCAGGGTAATTAAATAACAAGTGAATTTAAAAATACTCCAGTGGCACATGGGTGGTAGAGGGAATTCCTACTTTATATTTTATAAAAAAAAGTAAACAGAAATCGAGGATTACCTGCGAATATTATGGGATTACTACTAATGAGGATTAATCGAGGATTACGGGATTACCCGTGCTTAACTGTTTCTATTATAGTTACTACCAGATGCGATATATTTTTCATACAAATCCGTTCAAAATCTTGATATAATTTTTTTAAATTTATCACTTTAGTAACAATTTATTAAATACAGAATTAATAAATGTTATTTTATTGTGTAATAATAGATGTCAGACTTTTCTGTATTCATAACCTTTCGTACTGGTAACCATGCCACTCTATTGTTACGCCACTGAATATAATATAAAATGTTTAATAAATTATCTAAACCAAATTCTGACTTAAATCTCAGAAACTATCAGACAAAATTATAAAATTCAATGTTGATTCATTTTTGTTGAAAATTACTTGCATCCCACTTTTAAAAGTACATTTTTTTTTTTTTTGCGAACAAAGATAATTTTTACATTAAAAAAAAAAATACGCATAACGTAAAACATTATAATTTTTTTTGGCATTATTTAGAGTGTTCTAGTTCTACAATATATCTTGACACAACGATTTGAATTGAGAATATATAAGAACAAAATCCTGTGAGTTAATATCTTTTATTTTAAGCGCAACGGGCTTCAAAAGATTTTTACAGATTACAGAGTTGATTATCAGATTACAGAGCTGATATATGCATTTTACTAAAGATGTACCCATATCTATCATTCTAATTTAGTTTGGCTTATTTGGGAGATTTAACATCCAGAAGTTTAATTCTTTAACTACTAGATATCTCCCATTCTACAGATTTCTCTCTTTATAAATTAACTTTTGTATGAGCAATATTCTAATGTAACTTAAAGTTTTTTTTTTTTTTTTTTTTTTTAATGCAGATACTATTTATTAATCTTTTGTATGTCAAAAAATTATTTATAAATACTAAATAGTACTTTTTTTATTAAAACAAAAAAATAACCGCATCGCGAGTCTATCTGGTGCTACTTGGTGACATCTGGCGTCATCTAGGGGCTAATTATTAAATTTTATTTAATTTTAAAAAATAATTAAATTAAAGATAAGTGTTTTAAATGTTCACTTTTTGAGGTTTGTGTGAATGCGTCGTTTTAATATTTTTTTTCTAATATTCTATTACATATGATTATATATATTTTACATTCTATTTTTTTTTTAAATTATAAATAGTTATTCACTATAAATTTACTTTACAATTTGACAAATAAAAATTCTTAAACGTTCTCACTGTTTTGCATCTGTGATTGAGATTTCTATTTGATTTCTTTGCATTTTCTATTAAAATTTACCTAAACTAAAAATTGTCGTGATCTCTGAAAGAATTTACATGGATTAATATATGTGTGCTAAAAGCAGAAATTAATATGAACTAAAACAATAATGAGATAAAAATTTAAGATGATGGATTTATTGATGCATACTTTAATTCTTTTTAAAGCAAGCAAAAAAATTTTAATTTTTCTGTAGTTGAACACCACTGCGTTCTCTAACTACTAGATAGCTTCTATTCTACAGATCTTTCATTCATTCTTTTAAAGCAAGCAAAAAAATTTTAATTTTTCTGTAGTTGCTAATTTCAAAAGAGAAAATACTCATATTTAAAAGTTCAACAATGAGAGGTAAATAAGGAGAGGACAGTCTCTCTTCCAAAAAACTATTTAGCCCACTGAGTAGTATACTAACTAATCCACGGCATTCAAGGTGTTTCCGAAGGTCAGGGATGTAGGACTTTCTTTTATTTATCGATATTGTAATTTTGTTCGAATAATTAAAATATCATTCTCGTTTTTTTTTAAATTTATATTTTATAAATATTTATTACTTTATTGCACTAACAATTTCTACCGAAGAAAAACAAGGCGAATTGCCAAGTTAATTTTATAACACATTCATCATTACAATCTCTTGTCTGAAAAAATATTGATAAATATGTACGAGTGCATTGTCATGTAAACAACTTGCATAATTATAAAAATATAATTATAATATTGAACATGAAATTTAATCGTTTTATTATGAAATTTACTATATAAAACGTATCATTATGTTAACTCATTGACTGGCCAATACGAGTTTTTGAGACAAAATCATTCGAGTCGATTTCCTGCCATTCTCTTTTTCTTCTTACTTGAAACATTATATCTCAGTTGTGTAGCAGATGATCTGGCAAAGAAACAAAGGATCCATTTATTGGTTCATTTTTGAATTCATTTTTTCTACCAATATTTTGACTACTTTATAATTTCTATTTTGGATACGCTAGTGAATGCAACTTTTAGATACATTTTTTGAAATTATTCTTTTTTGCTTATCATATGTTTTCAGCATTATAGAATTCGAAGAAACAATTCGCACATTGTATGATAGAATCTTATGCCAGAGCAAATCGAAAAAAAATTTCGAATATCATACCATTTTCTAATGGAAAATGTGACGATTTGATATAGACAATTGAAAAACAATTTGCCCATGGAATGGGTTAATGCCAGTTTTCTTCTTACTTAAAACATTGACCATTAATGTCTCAGTTGTGGAACAGGTGATCTGGCAAAGAAAGAAATAATCCATTTGATGGTTCATTTCTACATTTGTTTCTTATGCCAATATTTAGAATGATATCCTAATTTCTAATTTGGATACACAAGTGAATACTACTTTTAGACACAGTTTCTGCAATTATTATTTTTTGTTTATCACATATTTTCAATATTATAGATTTCCAAACAAAAATTCGAACATTGTATGGCAAAAAAAATAAACAAGCGAACCTGAAACTGTAATTTAGAATATCACAGTTTTCTATTGAAAAATGTGACGATTTGATATAAACAATTGAAAAAAATGAATTAATGTCAGTGTAAAGAAAAAAATCAATATAATTGAATGAAATATAGTTAGAAAACGAACATTTATTAAATAAATAGAAATATTTTCAAAAAGGTAAGTTACATATTAAAAACAATAACTGCATATGCATAGAAAATTACTGTTTTGCAGGAGATTAATTGAGCTAATATTGATATAATTAATGAAGAGTAAATAATTCAAAATTATATATGTGCAAGTATATCTTCAATTTATAATGGATGAAAAACAAAGCTATAATTTAAATGTTGTGTTCTTAAAATTTATTAAACCCAACTGCGATAAGTAACAGAGTCATAAATTATTGAACTTCTCACATTTCAGATCGTAAATTTCTTTATAAACAGATGTACCACTGACATGAGACATAAGAGATTACGCAGTCTCAAAGGTATTTACTTGACACCATGGTCCATTAAGCACAAAAGAGAAATACTACCTTATTTAATAGCTTCCATGCATATCTGGAACACATCTAAGTAACTTGGATGGCATTCAGACAGTAATAGAATATTTCTTTCCGAGTAAATTACAGTGTCTTATAAAGACAAATGTCACATGTGAAAGCATTATTTTTCGAACTGAGATAAATTATTGCTTTTATACATTTTAACAATGAAAAGTTGCTCTCACAAATGCTTTTGTTAACATTTTCTTTAACATTAGCCTAAAATGAATTATTTTATTTCGTGTATGTTCTTTTATGTCAAGTAGTATACATTAATTTTGAATAGTGAATGACTTATTTTACAATAAATGTTCTTTCAATCATAATTTAACTCACTAATTAATTTTAAACACTTAAGATCCCTTTTATCATGTATTATGTTAATTTATGCACTGAATTCATTCTTATTTATCATATTTTTCCAGTATTATAGATTTCGAAGAAAAAAGTCTCACATTTTATGACAGAAACAGACAGAGTTACTATATTTCTACACTCATATTAGACCGAAACCTACCATTTAAAGTGGACTCAAAACCACTACAAACTTATTTTAGACATTAATGGATATTAAAAATATAAACATTCAGTAATCAATACATATTTTAAAATAAAAATGTAGTATTCTTAATAATTAAATGAAATTTATATTAAGATGAAAATTAATTAAAGTAATTAAATATAAATAAGTGCAACATTTTCAAATTACTTCTTCTTGATTTAATTTAGATATATAGACTAAATATAACTTAAAATAGATAAAACATATGAATTACTTGAATATCGTTAAACAAATTAAATTTTAAGCAAAATCAAATCCAAATATTTGCATGAAATTAAAAGGAGTAAAATCTCATTAAAGTCTTCTCTTAGCAAGCATATTAATCTGATATACAACAAGAACTGAATAGGAATCTTAATTTAAATGGGTATGAAACCATAAATTAGGAGGTCTCATCCATCCTCAGATGCCATCCCAGTGCAATACTCCTCCGCATCATGACATCCATACGATGGGGTAAATTAGTTGCCTAGTAACGAGTGTGAAGGTGCGTAGGGAAATGTATGCAAGGATTACTTCGCATTCAATAAACTTTCATACTGGAAGTTATGTTGATTAAAATACTTTAAAATATTTTCTATTTTTTATATGTCTATATTTAAATTTTGCTGTAGGTGATATTTATATAATCTTAAATGTAATTTTTAATTCACAAATGAAAATCAATATTTTTTAAATAAAATTTTTGTTGTTGTCATAAGAGCATGTATTTCGTTATCTTCGATTAATATAAATATCAATAGTTAAGTGGTTTATATAATAAAGTTCACAAGTCATCAACTTAAAACTTTGTAGAATAAATAAAACTACTTATATTTAGTTTATTTAACGATTTTAATTTCAATACTTATTTATAAAATATTTGATTTTCAAGTTAATTAAAAACTTTTGGCTTTTATGGATTTTTATGGATTTTTTTTTCTATTTTCACTTGAAAATTCCAAAGAATACTAGTATAAATTCTAATAAAAGAAGTATTATTTCATGGGTTAATAAAATTGTAAAGATTGAGATTATTTTGAAACATTATTATTTACTTAATTTTGAGAAGCTTTTAAAGATTCCTATCAGTGTCAAATTATTTTAGTAAATTATTTACATTCATTATGTAAATTAGTATATAAAATACTACGGATTTAGTAAAACAAATTGTTCCTTACAGAAAATATGACATAGCAACATCGTCATTTTAATATAATATATATATATATATATATAGATATATATATTATGCATAAATGGATAGATAGATTGTAGCATAAGTGACAATTATAAATATTCATTGAGAATGAAATGCACAGAAAGTACTTTTAATTAAGGTCGTAAATCAATTAAAAATATTTATTATACTACCATATTTAACGTATAATTAAAATTAATGTAAAAAGTCTCTTATCATTGGTCTCATATCATCGTCATGTTTCATACAATATTAAAACATCATTTAATTGTGTTTTGAAGAAATATAATTGAAAAATTATTAAAAAGTAAATACAGAGATTTTTTGAATAATTATTACTGGTAAAAGGATATTAAGTACGTTATTATGAATTGTCTTGAGATGTAGAAAGTAATGAAATAAAATATCGCTTTCTGCATATGCTTCTTACAGAAATAAATATCGTTTTAATATTATACAAAATATACATTTATGTTGAATATATTTTGAATTTTGATTAATTTTGCATAAATGTTTTAATGCGATTTCCTAAAATCTTGCATTCATCATTTTTTGTCTTCTTGAGATCATCATTTTTTCATTTCATCTTAAATTTATCAACTATTTTCAACATCTTGGTAAAAAAATGGGTAAAAAAGATGCATCAACGGGAAGAAATGCTTATAAAATAAGTAATTTCTATATATTTACTGTATGTAATTAGTATATGAATTTGTATGACAATAATAAGTCTTATATTTTACTCCTCCGCCTATAATATATACTTTAAAAAAACTTTGAAAAGAAGTTACATAATTATACTTTATTTTTCATGAAATTAATGTGATTTTAATAAAATCCTTGCATTTCGTAAAATTTAAAAAAAATAAAATTATTTTATGCATTTAACATAAATTCCAATCTAACATATTATTTGCTTAACAAAATATTTCTTAAATATCTACTTATTTATTTTTTATTCAAATGCAATAATTAGACAATATCTAGTTATTACAGATAAGCACTAGCAATTATACCAAACAACGTAGTTTCATTAATCTTGATATGCTTTAACGAAACACTATGTACATTATTTTGAATAAACATCAGATATTGTATTGAATCACATTTATTGTTATGTTTTGCATTTTGTAGGAGACTCATTTCATAGTGCCTGCAATATTTTTGTGTATAACTTTTATTTTTAAAGGCATTTTTCTAGTTTATGTCAGTTATTTAAACTTTATTCTAAATCTCGATTTCCTTATTTTCAGTTGCATTTGTTTACAGGAAAATATTAGTATAAAATTATCATAAGCATTTTCCAAATTATAGCTTATGTTAAAGAAAAAAAACCTCTAGGAAATCAGAAAAATAACTAAGACTGAAAATAAAAAGGATTGGTATCAGAAAATGACTAAGATTAAAAATGAAAATTAGAATAATATTACGGAAAAATAAGCCCTGTAATTTAAAGTTAAATCTTATAATAATCATTTAAAAGAAATGTATAAGCTTTCTTTGTATTGTTATTTTCATTACATTTTAACTGTAAGAGTGAGCTTTGCTTTTTTTTTTTTTTAGATTTTATGTTCCTTATAATTTAGCAACTCTTGTTATTCCACTGATTTACTACAATGAGAATAGTGACTAAAATTAACATTATTTCAGATGATGATGTTTTTATAATTTACGTTTTGAATATTCACAGGGGTTTCTCTTTTTTATATTTGATGGTGAAACACTCTAATGCGTCTTTTTATGTTTAATATTTGTGTATAGAGCGATTAAAGAACATTGCACTTCAATGTAGTTATATACATTCAGAAATTAGTGCATAAAGCAACTAATAATATCTACATTTCAAAACTAGAATATAACAAAATATTTGAGTTTTCGTCATTGCAGTAGATTATTAAGTTTAGAAAATTATTTGAATACAATATATATATAAATTGATAGTAATAAAACCAAGGAAATCCAAATTTATTCAATAACAATAGTCAAATACTGTAATATTATCTATGAAAAAATTATAATAATAATAATAATAATAGTAATAGTAATAATAATAACAAATAGTAATTATAATACAAATAACAATAACAGTAATTATAATAATAATTTTTTGTTTGCTCCAAGGCAGCTGATAAACACTTAGATAGTTGTCTTGGATGCCTTAAGATAAGCGTTGCGCAAACGTTACTCACTTAGCATTACCCAGGAGGTGCGTGTAGCTTGAAGATAAGCTGCGGACGTTGGGTAACAATACCGCCGTAATGCTCTACGATCATATTAGACCGGGACATACTATTTAAAGTGGATTCCGAATCACTACAAACATCCATGGCACCCAGTGCCTAAGAGCTAGCCAATCGGCCATTCAGGTCCATAATAATAATAATAATAGTAATTAAAATTATAGTAATAATAGTAATTATAATAATGTCAATTAAAATTATAGTAATAATAGTAATTATAGTTATAGTAATAATAATAATTATAATAATAATGTAAATCATGTTTATCTAAAATTTGCTTTTGTCTCATGCAAGATAGATATTTATGCAATTTAATCATGGAGAAAAACCACCGGTTTCAGTTGAAATGGTGCATTCAATTTCATCGTATAAATGCTTTCAACTAAATTATTATTTCTCGATAAAAGTTGATTTCATTCGAATTGATTTTCTTTCCGTCCAGAATAACTGAAAGTGTTCGAATATGGATCACGTTTCTTAAACAGCTGAGCTAATTGAAAAAGGCAGCCATTTTCCATTGATTTTTAATCAGTGGATATTGATCCAAATTATTTTCCAATAGATTTAGCAGGCTACTTTTTCATAACATGCTTGAATTACTTTCACCCTAAAATTAATGTTAAGCTACATAACTTTTCAATCGGTATCACGTAATGGTTTGAATTTTGTATGTAATCAAAATATTTAATTTACTATTTCAGATTTAAAAAATGTGAACTTTATAAAATGGCTTATTGACAGTTATCATCCATGTAAAATTATATTTATGAAAAAAAATTTTTTTTTCAAATATACAAATATTCGTATTTCATGTACATTGCATTCAATTATTTTAACTTAGGAATTACTTTGTCTAATACTTTTATTTTAATTTCAACAATTAAATTAATGATAAATATAATACTTAATATAAAAAATATTTTTTTTTAATTCTAGTTTTCAAATTTTTTAAACAATATCAACTGAAATGAAAGAGTTGCGTAATATGTATGTTCATATTGAATTGAATGTTTCAAGATTATAAATTATTATTGTGATGATATAAGAAATAAATTTAAAAATCAATAATTTGTTACCCCCAATACATGACGAGTAGCTCAATGGAATTAATGAAACATGTCTTTGGTAACTAATCCATATGTAAACTCACAACTGTGTGATGAATTTATAATGCACTAATAAGGTAAATTATTTTGAAAATGTAAAGCATACTGATAAATATAAATATTATTATTCTGAAAATGTAAAGCATACTGATGAATATAAATATTATTATTCTGAAAATGTAAAGCATACTGATGAATATAAATATTATTATTCTGAAAATGTAAAGCACATCGATAAATATAAATATTATTTTGAAAATGGAATCCATACTGATAAATATAAATGTTATTATTCTGAAAATGTAAAGCACATCGATAAATATAAAAATTATTTTGAAAATGTAAAGTATATTAATAAATACAAATATTGCTTTGAAAATGTAAAGCTTACTGATGTTAAATTTAAAAAAAAAGATATTAGAAATTTATAATGAAATAATAAGGCAAATCATTTTGAAAAGGTAAAGCATATCGATAAATATATATATTATTTAAAAATTGTAAAGCATACTGATAAATATAAATATTATTTTGAAAATATGAAGCACACTGATGTTAACTTTAAGAAATGATAATATAAATGCTAATGACATTTTATATATTAAAGCCAATATTGTGCAGCAAGTATACCAAAGAAAATCTGCCTCACATTTAAAAAAGTCGTATAAAAAGGAAGTCATCGAAACTTATTAGCATATTTATAATATAATTAACTCAACTACTATAATGAGAATAACCGAAAACATATTAAACTACTTTTTTGAATTAACAAATTTAAATTTATGGTATAAGAAACTTTATATATATATATAGAGAGAGAGAGAGAGAGAGAGAAAGAAAAGTGTTAGAATAAATTGGATAAAATATGTAAACTTACAACTCTATAGTGATTTTATAATCAGCTATTATTTTTTAATATTTACAGCTTATATGTTTTTAAGATATAAATATTATATTGAAAATTTAAAGTATACAGATGTTAAAAATTAGACTAGAAATGATAATGACATTTTTATTAAGGTCAATATTTGTGGTGCATCCACTATAGGAAATGAAATCTATTTTATATTTAAAAATAATATTCAAAAAAATACATCGAAACGTATTTGCATATTTATAATATGATTAATTAATATGAATTACTTCGAACTTAATTATATTTACGTAAATTTTTTTAAAAGAAGTTAAACGATCATTTCAGGCTATTAAAGGAAAAAGTGATTGTAAAATAAAGTTTTCATAATTACAAAAATTTAATTTTTCGAATTTAAGAATAACGAATTTAAGTTGAATTATAAAATAATGTAATATATAAATTATATTGCATTGAAACATGACGTTGTGAAGAACTACTTGTTGAAAATAGTGAACGTATTATAATAGTGAATGTATTATATTATATTAATATAATATAATATAATTAGCGCAAAAAATATAATGAAACTAATAGAAAACTTAGGAAACTATTTGTTTGAATTAACAAATTTAAATTTATGATGTAAGAAATTTTATATATATATATATATATATATATATATATAAAGAGAGAGAGAAAGAAAAGTGTGAGAATAAATTGGATAAAATATAAACGCACGCTATTCTACAAACCCCTTGGAAATCTTTGCAAATATCCATTTCCAAGTTTCTTTTCAATAGAACTGAAAGCATTAAATCCCATTTCTGAGCGCTGCTGTTGGTTTTACATTCATCACTTTCCCTCTGCTTTTATTTTCATGGTGTGTTTCACAATTCTTCCGATGTTTCCTGCAGTTTAAAGGGAAGAAAAAAAATATTATGTTTACGAATTTCTGGTAACATTGTATCTACGTATATACTTTCCAATATTTTCTACAACGGAATTTCTTAACAGGCCACAATTCTCTAAAACATATTTCAGTATGCTTATAAATAATAACGGGAATTTGAATTTATAGGCAATATTACATGTTTTAGTTATGATTTATTTGATAAATAAGTGTATTTCAAGAAAGTTATGATGTTGTTATACAGTGTTGAAAAGGTAATATACATTTATCATTTAAACATTCACTATTTTCAACAAGCAATTCTTCACAACGTCACGTTTCAATGCAATATATTTTAAATATTGTATTTTTTATAATCAAACTTAAATTTGTTTTTCGTAAATTTGAAAAATTAGTGCTTTTTAAATTGTTAATAGCATTGTATTTACGTATATCCTTCTCAATATTTTCTTCAACGGAATTTCTTAACAGGCCACAATTTTACATGAAATTCTCTAACATATATTTCAGTAACGCTTATAAATAATAAGGGAAATTTTGAAAGTATATTTATAGGCAATATTACCTCTTTTAGTTATGATTTATTTGATAAATAAGTGTATTTCAAGAAAGTTATGATGTTATATCGCTCTAAAAAGGTAATATACATTTATCATTTAAACATTCGATATTTTCAACAAGCAATTCTTCACAACGTCATGCATCGATGCAATATAACATAAATATTATATTGGTGTATAGTGCGAATGATTTTTTTTTGAATTCGAAAACATAGTACTTTTGTAAATGTGAAAATTTTGTTTTGCAATAATTTTTTCATTAATATTTATTTTCAATTAGTAATTTCCTAAAAGTAATAAATGAAAAAACGTTATTTATTAATATAATCATACTAATAAATAACTTATTATTTCAAAATGATTATTTTTCTAATCATTGTAAAAAATAAGTTATATTGTTGCTATATCTTGCTAAAAATATCTATATATTTATCATTAAACATATATAATTATCATTTAAACTTTTGCCATTCTAAACAAGCAGTTCATTACAACTACATGCAATATAATTTAATGTTAGATGCAATATAATTTAAATATTATATTGTTTTATAATTCAAATTAAATCTGGTATCCTTAAATTCGAAAATTAGTACTTTTGTAAATATGAAAACTTTATTTTAGAATCAATTTTTCCTTAAATAGTTGTTTTTAGGTAATAATTTTCTGAAAAGAATAGTTTAATTTCGTTCAAAGAATTTTAAGTAAATATTAATTATTTCTAAGTTAACATCAAAAAAATTGCAATGAAAAACTCCAATTTCTATGCTTTAATGTATGTTAATACACATGTAAGTATATGACAGTTAGTTATACTGCTTATAGTAGTACCTTGTTAGTTATAATCAAATCCCTGTACTTTCAACATTTTTGTCATACATCTATAGAATTCGAGTTTAATTCTACTCTTTATGAAGAAGTAAAAAATAAATACTTACCAAAATATTAAAACAATCAAATTATGTTTTGGGAATTGCTATAAAAATTATCACAAGCAAACAGATATTATACCTATTTTTTTGATTCTTTGTATTATTAATTGATATATTATAGTTAACAGTAAAATGAAAATAGTTAAGTCATGCAATATGAGTCATGATAATAACTAAGATAGTGAATAGTTTAAATTTTATAACACTGTAATCTCAAGGGATATATTGTACACGTAGTAAGAGACATAATAATAATTAAAATAATCGATTTTTTTTCCTAATCTTAAATTTCCTTACAGATTTAAAACTATATTCATAAAGTTAGTATATTATTAATAAATAATAAAATGTTGTATTTGATGTAAGATAAAAACCTTTCATTTTCTCATTATGCTTCAAAAGATTAGTTGAAGTGTTTATTATTTACCTCTTTTTTAAAAGATTAGAGATAGAAGCATATTGGAAGTAGAAGAATTTGTGCTTTCAAAGATAAATTACTGTTATAGTACGATATACAAAAATTGGCAATATAATATGAGTTTTACCTTTGATATTTTCTAAATGTTAAATACAAACTTATTTCTATTTGCTTAAAATTATATAAACCATATTAATTTAAAAAATCCAGAACGTTATTAATTGCATTTAATAATTCATAACATAACTTAATGGACTTTATAATACACCATTGCGTATTGAGAGAAAAATTTCTGTAAACCAATACATTATTTCTATGAAGCGAAACATCAATGTCCAAAGACCCTCAAATATGCTATGATAATCATCAACGAGCCTTCTTGCTTTTGACAGCAATGGCCATAACTTCAATTCCAACTTTCGCGCTATTGCACATTAGCTAAAGTATATTAGCAGGTCTATAAGAGCGAAGTTATGAATTTTAAGAAAATACTGCAATTTTTTTTTTCAAAGAATGCAGTTATATTCATTTTGTGAGCATAATATTACGTTTATGTTGTTGTTGCTTATCCCCTTGATTTAGAATCCTAAACCAAGTCCAGTGGATCATGCTGCATCAATAGATCGTAAACTGTCCTCCCCTCATTCAACAGTTGCCTCACAGAGGCACCAATACAATCGATGAGATGAGAGGGAGACGCGATGGCCGAACAATGGCAAAGGGTATACGTCTTCTCGTCTCCATTGAAGGTCAAACTTTTAGTGTGGCCAGTCCTTAGTCTAGCTAAAGCCGTTTGAGCAGGTCTAGGACAGGAGCACTGCAAGGACATACCAGGGTATTTAGCGGCGTACCATGCATGAATTGGTGGCGACCTCCAAGAGGTATTCACTCTGGCTAAAGTCATGGAATGAACCTCTGAAGCTAACAGATTGGAAGAAGAAGCTTTGGGAAGTTCGCAACCTTCCCTAGCGAGCAGATCAGCAATTTCATGGGAGGGAATCCACTGCAAGCACACCGATCCGATCTGGTCCAAAACAGATAGTTTAGAAACTATATCCTGCCCCAATTTGTCCAAGATGCTTGGCCAATCTTTCAAATACAATATTACGTTTATTCTCATTGCATGGGATTTTCGTATTATTCTTAGAAAGAAAAATATTTGTATTATTCTTTGTAAGAATTGTTTTTAATTATTTCCATAGAAACTTATATAATTTTTGCAATTTGTTTTTTGTCCATATGTGTTATATTATTTCTAAAAGTTAATTACAGAGGAAGTATTGACGACCAGATTATTATGATTTTTTTGTTTCGTTTTTCTTGTGAAAGAGATTGTTGGAGTAGATAATGAAAGCTTTATAAAAAAAATAGTTTACTGTAAAAAAGTTTTCAGAATTATTTGGGAAAAAAAAATTGACTAAAAAAGTAAAACTAAAAAAAAAATTGTTTTTTCCCTATAAAAAGGAAGAATTGGTTGAAGAAGCATATTATTTCAATATTTTATTGTAGAAAAGATGCAAGAACTCATTAAAGAATTCCTTGTTTAAAACAATGAATGTTTTTTTTATAAAAAAAAGAAAATACATGCAATTATTATGGTACAATGATTGTAGAATAGCTTAGTTGGAGCATGATGTAAATCATTCATGCAAAGACATAGAATTAGAAAAAGGTTTGCCTTTGTTTGTAAAGACATAAATCAAAATATTTCATTAAATAACTGACATAATAAACATAATAAAGGAATATATCTTCGGAAAAAAATTCTTCTTACAAAGAAATAATCAAAAATTATTAATTTAGAATTTCAATAAAAGTCATTCTCATAGAAAATATCAAATGCTGTTTTGTATGAATTGTAATGTTCTTATTTTTCTGTTCATCTTGAAATTTAAATTAATTTTTTCTACCAATAAATAAAATGTGTATAGCGTGCTCTAATAAAATTTTTAAATGAACAAATTATTATGAATTTGACTTACAAACCATCTTTTTTTTTTTTTTTTTTTTGTAAAGTTTTTTATGTAAATTATAAAACATAATTAGAAAAACAATGATTTTTTAACTAAACAAAATCTGATTTAGAAATAGTAACTGAATGATGATTATATTTAGTAAAATTAATTTAGCCATTGATGCATATTGCTTAGCAAAATTGGATTAGCAAATTAATTCTTGCAAATGATATTTTTGTGTACTTTAAGGCACTAATTATTAATTATTTAAATATAATGATTTTTCATATTAAATTACGTCTACAATATGAATTTTTGAAGAAGTTAAAAAAATACAATTTTTGTATGATTATTGTGTTCTTACACATTTTCAATTATATGTTATAAAGTTGAATAGGACTATTCGTAAAACGGTTTATTATATTATTGTAAGTATTACGTAGTTATAAATTTTTTACAGTTTCAGCATCACAATTTTATTTGAAATCAAGAAGGATAATTTTTTAATTATTAAAAAGTTTGAAACAATATTTTGAAATTAAAATACTGATATCAAATTTAATAACATGTTTATCCAAAATTTCAATATGTTCTTGGTTGTACTTTGTATCAAATGGATTTTTATATTTAAATAAAATAAAAGCAAGTTCTTTTCATATAAATGGTTTATTTGCTTACTTCAGTGAAACAGCTAAAAAAAAAATAACTATATTTTAATATGAAATGCATAAATGCATTAAATTTATTTATAACTTATATTTTGCAAATGGATTTTATTACAGAGCAATCTCAAAATAAAAAAATAAAAAAATAATAAATAAATAAAATAATTTAAAAAAATTTAATATTCATAAATAAAACAAGAAATTTATTAAAATATGTTAGGAACATACAGTGATAGTATCTTAGGTTAGAACATTATTATTATTATTTTAATATTATATAAATAATTAATTTATTGTTATTTGTATCTAAAAAAAATTGAAATCGAAATAAAATAGCTTTATTTGACTTTTAAACCTTCATGTAGAAGGAAAATTAATACTTTTAAATCCAAGCCAAGATTCGAGTTAAAAAAGATCATTCTTATTAAAAATTAAAAAGTTTTAAACGATATTTTTAAATTAAAATACTTATCATAACTTTAATAACATATTTTCGAAAAAACATTATCCAAAATTTCTGTACGTTCATAGTTGTATTATTTTATATAAAATGGTTTTTTATATTTAAATTAAACAAACAAAAGATCGTTTGTATAAATTATTTATTTATTTACTTCAATGATACAGTTCAAAAATAAAAATTATAAATATTTTATTATGACCTGCATAGGTATAAAATTTATTCGTAACTTATATTTTGAGAATGACTTCTAATACAAAGGCAATCTAAAAAAAAATAATAATAAATAAATTTATTAAATCAAGCAAGAAATTTATTAAAATATGTTAAGAACATACATTGATCGTATCTTAGGTAAGAAAATTATCATTATTTTAACATTCAGTAAATAATTAATTTATTATTCTTTGTTTTAAGAATTTAAAAGAAAATTGAAATAAAATAACTTTAGTTTACTTTTACACCTTCCTGTAGAAGGAAACTAAATATATTTAAATCCAAGCCAAAATTCCAGTTAAAAAGGATCATTTTTATTAAAAATTAAAAAGTTTAAAACGATGGTTTTAAATGAAAATACTTATCATAAATTTAATAACATATTTTCGAAAAATATTTATCCAAATTTTCTGTACATTCATACATGAATTACTCTGTATCAAATAAATTTTTAAATTTAAACAAAATCCCATTTATGTAAATGATTTATTTATTTACTTCAATGATACAGCTCAAAAATAAAATAAAAATGTACATATTTTATTATACCATGCATACTTATTAAATTTATTTGTAATTTATGCTTTACGAACGACTTGTAATACAAAGCAATCTAGAAAAAAATTTTAAAATTTATTTTATCAAACAAGAAATTTATTAAAATAAATTAAGAACATACAGTGATCGTATCTTATGCAAGAACATTATTATTATTTTAATATTATGTAATTAATTATTTTATTGTTCTTCGTATCTAAAATTTGGGAAGAAAATCGAAATAAAATAACTTTAATTTACTTTTATACCTTCATGTAGAAGGAAAATAAATATTTTTAAATCCAAGCCAAGATTCGAATTTGTTTAACTGCTATTCTAATCACTGATGACACCAAACAATAAAGTCAGTTTATAAGTTCTAATAAACATCATGAATAAAAGATCAGGAAGATCAGGATGTAAGAAATGTTTGTTTATTTGTCAGTAAATATACATTCGTTATTTATTTAATTTTTTTTAAATATCCGCTTCTTGCGAAAACATATTAAATTTTTAATCAGCTTGGTTTAAGAAACTCATAGAACGAATAAAGTTGTAACGCATTTTTAATTATATTTTGTTTTGAAAGTCAAAATCTATTTATTTTATTATGGTCAATATAAATTTTTAATTGGAATTTATTTTCAAAAAGGACTTAAATGATTTTTAATTAGATACTGCGTAGGCATACAAAAATAATATTTTTTTTGTATTAATTAAATAATTTTTAATTATCTAAAATACGCACAGAATGTTATTTTATATTATTATTTTAAAATGTAAACAATGTTTGTCCATATCAACTTTAATTTGCATCTATTTATTTTGTTTATGAAAATTGGAATTTTCTACAAATTAAAATTAACTTAAAAAGTATTTGTTTATTTCTTGATAAACTTTTATCAATTCATTTATGGATATTTTACAAAAGAAACTTTTTTTAAATCAAAATTAAGAAATTATACTAGATTTTTTTAAATGTATTTACTTTATTTTCATATTTCAATTAAATTTAATTATTCCTCTATTTCAAATTTATACTTTTTTAAAATAAAATAGAAGAAATCTGAGAAATAAAATAGTAGAAATACAAAATAAAAATAAAATAGTTAAAATATAATTTTTTCTTTAAATAAACATATCACATTTATTAAATAAATTAAATACCTTAATTATATATTAAACAGTAAAAGTTGGATACAAATAAATCAACATTTCTATATGTATTTTTCAGATGAAGCAAATTATTCATTTTAATGATTTTTTTTTTAATAATTAGTTCCATTAATCCTACTGTACCAACAAATATGCCTAAGAATATAAATAAACAAATATCTTTATATATTTAGAATCAATTTTATTTAGTAAAATTTAATAACATTATATAAACGTTAAAATAAACTAGTTAAGTAATTAAATTTTAGTAAGCCTTTCTTTTTTTTTAATTATTATTTTTTATTTTTAACTATGCCTAAGAATATAAAGAAATAAATAGCTTTATATATTTAGAATCTAAGAATATAAATAAATAAATAGCTTTATATATTTAGAATCAATTTTATTTAGTAATATTCAATAATATTGTGCAAATATTAATATAAATCAAGACTCTTTTACATAAGATTAACTAAACAGATGGTATGTAGTACTTACACAGACGGAGTATAAATAAGCCGGCCTTTTTATTCGGTTTGCAGACACCACAAATGCAATAAACCACTGATTTGCTTCTTTCAGGTGTCCCTATCCATTACGCCGTGGCTGGGGAAAAAGCAGCAATCCCATGCAACATCTCGACACCGCTGTCAGACGACCAAGTTTCCCTAATTCTGTGGTACCGGGTGGACATGCCAAATCCTATTTACACTCTGGACATCCGCAAACGGACGATCAAAGAAGCCAAACATTTCCCTAGTCCGGAAATAAAGGACAGGTCCTATTTCAACATGAACATACATCCGCCTACTCTGGTCCTGGAGCCGGCAAGAGTGGAGGATGAGGCGGATTACAAATGCAGGGTGGATCTGAGGAGATCAAGAACACTTATTTTGCATACTCGACTTCATATCATTGGTAAGTTCGTTACAAAGATGTCACAATTTTTAAATTTAAAGTGAAATAATTTAAAATAAGCTGATTTTGATGGGGGACAAAGAATTTTAAATGCACTTAATTAGATGAATAAATGATATTTCTTTAATCCAGGGTACTTTTACTTAGATCTTTAACTAATAGAATAACAGATATGTAGCAGATTCAGTACTATGCAGAGCAAAATGGTTTGCTACAATTTAAACGAAAAGTTTATTGTTTTTTAAACAGTTTCGTTTCATAATATCTCTTTAAATTTATATTATGCTAATTTTTCCAATTAAAATATTTAATTGAATACATTTTATGTTGATGTAACTCAAAAATATTAATGGTTAAGAGTTGAGAGTTTTATTTATTTATTAATTTTTTTATCAAAGGATTTCAAATACACTTAATTAAACGAATAGATGATGTTTTTATAACTCAGGTAACTTTGCCTAATTTTAGTGAGTATAATGGCAGATATGTAGCAGATTCAGTATTTAGAAGAGCCATAGGACATGTTACAATTCATTCATATTTTAACACTATAATGCTAAACGAAAATTTTATTATTTTTTATTAACGGCATTTCATAATAACTCTTTAAATTTATATTATCTTATTTTTTTTCAATTAAAATGTTTATATTTTATGTTGATGAAATGTTTTCGAAAAATTAAAAACTATAGGTATTCTTGTATGTTTATTTAACATAAATTAGTTTTTAAAAAAAAAATATTTTTTATTTATTTTTTTTATTTTTTGCCAAAGAATTTCAAATACACTTCGTATAAAAATAAATATAACTCTAAATTATTTTTTTATCTAAAAAATAATAGCTTTTTCTAATATCATTTTTCAATTTAATTCTTTTATGTAATAAATTATATATTTTTATTCTCAGTTTAAAAACATTTGTTAGTATAGATACACCTCTTGAACTGATATAATTAACAAGAAAGCATAAAATTACTTAATTTTTTGCAATTAAAGCCTTTTAAAAAAACAGTGTTTACCCTTTATTTTTTTAAATAAAATACTTGTTCATTTCACGGTTTTTTTTAAGTATTCAACGAAGTTAAGATAATTATATTTTTCTTCGAAAAATTCAATTAAATCAGTGTCTTGGATCTCATTAGCATATTAATGTAAAATGTACAATTTTTTTTTTTTTAATTACAAAAAAAAAAAAAAAAAATATTTCTTTCAGCTTCATGGAAGAAAAAAAGAAATCGTAGAAATATATTCCTTAACAAACAATATCCTTCAAAATTTAGGTTTTTTTTTTTTTTAAATTTAAAACTTTTTGGTTCAGGGATTTTATATACATATATATTTTTATAATCAAAATAGTTTTTTTTATTTATCCATACAAAATTTTTAAAAAAACTAGTAAATAAGTTAATAAAAAAGTAAATTAATTTGGTTCACAATATTCTGAAATAAATGAACCTGAACGTTAAATATATTTTAATGTGAAAAAAAATATAATTTAAGTTATAAATTTATTTTTCTTTAAATTTATTAAACCAAAGAGTATGAAAATAAAGATAAAAACTGTATCAGGATATTTTTTTTTAATTTATCCATATAATTTTTTAAAAACGCTAATAAATAAGTAAAAGGATAAATTTAATCTGTCTTACAGTTTACACAAATAAATCAAACTGAATATTAAATATGCTTTAATATGAAAAAATATAAATTTTAAGTTATAAATACATTTTTAAAAAAAATTTATTAAACAAAAGAATATGAAAATGAAATGGAAATTATCTAAATAATAAAATTACATATGTGTTGATATACAATTTTTTTTTTTTTTTAACTTTGAATGAATGTAATTTGGTAATATACATTAAGTTATAAACTCGTTTTTTAAAAAAATTTATTAAACAGTGTATATATATATGATGATAAAAACTGTATTAAGATAATTTTTTTTATTTAACAATATAATTTTTAAAAAACTAATAAATAAGTAAATAAAAAGATAAATTTAATCTATAGTTCACAGTTTGGCCTACTAAATATACCTGAATATTAAATGAAATTAAAACCTGAAATTCAAGTATTACAATAAATACTTTAATATGAAAATTTTAAATATTTATTTTTAATTATATAATTATATAATTAATTAATTATTAATATGTTAATTATAAATTAATTTTTCTTTAAATTTATTAAACAACCGTGTATAAAAATATAGATAGAAATGATCTAAATAATAAAAAATTATAAGTATTGATCTAAACTTTTTTTAACTTTAAACTATTGATCAAAATAATTAATAATTTAATTTTAATCTCTAAAACTAATTTGAAGGATTAGGAGATGATTAGAAATTAGAAACAAAATATTAACAAATTTTCACTTTTTATCAATTTTCAACTTAATTTATGCTATATTATTAAACAGCTAGATATTATTTTTCTTTAAAATCAATTATTCCAATTTATGAATCAGTCATCAATTATGTACAATGTAATAAAAGTATTATTTAATATAATATATATTCTCAATCATTTTAAAAATGACCTCTTTGCTTTGAATAACTTCCTGATATACTACTGTGCCCAAAAAGTGAGACCAATAATTTTTTTTTTCAAAAACTCTTTATTTATTCTTCCAAATTTATTTCACTACCTTCAAAGTAACACAATGCACTTATGCCAACTTTTTTCCCAATCCTCACTCCTCATCGGCAGGGATGGCCTTCAAAGCGCGTGACGATTCACGTTGTATCTCTTCAATCAACTCAAAACGGTATTCTCCGGTGTGGTCTTTTGAGTTTAGGGAATAGCCAAAAGTCGCACGGTGTGAATACGGTGGTTGTTTAACGATATGGGTTTCATTTTTGGTGAAAAAGTCACGAAGAATCAATGCCGTGGGAACTGGTGCATTCAGTGTTTTCGGTACCGATCGAGATCTGACGCGTTTAAGGCCCAAAATGGAATTGACCGATCCTTTTGAAATTCCAACATCATTAGCGAGGTCTTTAATTGTAAATCGAGGGTTTGCAAGCGCCAAATCTTTCGTCGGTTGAGGTTGATGGTCGACCAGAAGGGATCTTCGTCTTCAACGCGTTCTCTGTCTTCTTTGAATTGTTTATACCGTTTCTAAACATTTCTTTCTGATATAGGAATGCTCACCGAATGCCTTCTGTAGCAATATTATATACCTTTTTGCAAACAAAATTTAGTGCAAGTTCTTTGCTTAATTGATTCAGACATTTCAAAAATCATCGGAATCAGTTTTAGCGTCTCAGAAAGCCAAGCGTAACTCAGACACTAATGAATATTTTGACATCAAATTTCACACAGATGTTCAAGGATAGTGCCAGCAAGCTAAAAAAGAGGAAAAGAAATGGAAAATCCATAAATCCCGAGAAAATTAAATTGAAAATTGATCTTACTTTTTGGACACAGTAGTATGGGGGTAAACCTTGAGAGTTGTTGAATCCAAATCAAGGTCATAATATCGGTAGAAGATATGATGTTAGTCTCCTGTCATTCATAATAAGTAGTTTGGCAAAGTGCCAAATATACGAATAACATACTTTGATAACTGCAGTGAAAGATCAGCGTTTTTATAATTCGGGAAAAAAAAAGAAATAAGTATATAAAAAGAAATAATTTATTCATTAATGCAAACGACTGTTTTATTTTTCATCATTAAACAATGATCATGAATTTAATTTAATGTTGATTTATTCTTTTACCTGATATTTTTTATGCACATTTCCTATGCACTATTGTGCTATAACCCGATTTTTTTTTCTTTTATAAGCAAAATGTAGCGATTTTTTTCCAAAGGCATAATTATGAATGACATTTTAACCTTAATCAGAAAAAAAAATCATTTTTAAAAATCGTCAAAATATTAGAAGTTTAATTTTTTTAGGATGAAATGAAATGTTAGTTAATCTCTTTAAAATAATTTTTTCTGGATTATCTGGATTTCCCTATTTTTTCTTTTGGGGGAATTTATTAATGTAATCTTAGGCTCATATATCTTATTGTTGATTGTCATCCTACTGATCAAAATGGTGCTTACTTCCATTATGATTTACCTTTATTAAGCTTATGCTGCACATTGGGTTGGGAGTTCTCTAAATATTTTTTTTGTTCTAATTGCAGCTGGCAAACACTTAGACAGCTTGGTCTCGGATGCCTTAAGGCAAGCACTGCACAGGCGTTACTCACTTTGCATTTCCCAGGGGGCGCGTGTGACTTGCATATAAGCCACTGACGCGTAGTAACAATGCCTCCGCAACGCTCCTATTAGGACAGGGACCTACGGTTTAAAGTGGATTCCGAACCACTACAAACATCCACAGCACCGCCGGAACTTGAACCTGAAACCTGTGGTACCGAGCGCCAGAGCGCTAGCCACTCGGCCATTCAGACCCTAGATATCTACCTATGGTTTTATCATAATTAAGGCGTAGAAACTTTCCGTTCGGTTAGAATATTTCGAAATGATTTTTTCTAATACAAAAATGAATAAATCCATGGCCATCCATGATAGATCCATTGCCTGAATAGTATATAAATAAAATGGTAAATTTATTTGGTCCCAGTAAATTATTTGTAATTAACCACTAATAACCATAATTTAACTATGGTATCCCAGTATATACTTCAATTTACTTTGATCCCTCGGATACTATAAAATCTTGTGCATTTTAAACCTCTTTAAATGTTAACGCGTCTTACAATTGATATAATGCCTAATTGTTAAGATCTACATCAAGATTAACTGTCCATCACACTGCACTTCTCGTAATTGCCATATCTATCAAGACTGTTACTAAGATATGTGAGTAATGTGTTTATAAGGGATTAACAAGCTGCCACATACCTATGCCATCAAGTGATCAGGTAGTAATGCATAATGCCATGGGCGTTATACTAGGAATGCAAGGGCATTATACGGCCTTGTATAAATAAGGATAAAGACTGGGAATAAGGAGAAAAATTCGGAAATTAAATAATAATTTTTATATTAACTTAAACAATAAAACCCTGTGAAAACAATGATGATTGTAAAAAAGTAATAATAATTTATTTAAATAAATGTAAATGCCATCAAAAATATTTAGCTGCATAAGTTTTTTTTTTTTTTATTTATTTATTTTTTTTTTCCTTAAAAATTAATCATATGCTTATATGTTATAATGATATTAACATTATAATGTATATTACTATAGAAATAGGACAGATATAATAAAAAATCAATTATTTAAAGTTTAACATTTAATCTTAAAATCCTTTAAAGCGTCCCTTTTAATATCAAGAAAAGGAAATTTCGCTTATTGAAATTTATCTCTATGATGAATTATTTTTCTAAATAAAAAACAAATTCAGATTCAAAACACAACTTTTTAGAAAAAAGCATTTATTTGAAAAATATTCAATGAATATCACAACACTAATTATATGCCAGCACGCGCACAGAAATAATTACGAATTCATTTTGAAAGTAAGTGAAAATATTGTTAAATGAATTATGTATAGGGGATAATAAATCAGGATAATAAATAAGAGGATAATAAATCATATTCAATGTATTCCTTTAACTTCATTAAAGAAGGTTCATACTGGACAAAGACTATTTTATAGATTTCATAACCTGAAATTAATTAGTTCAAAGTACAATAAAGAAGATGTCCATTAATGATTTACAATAGCAGCAAATACGTAATTTTTACAAAATGTGCTAATTAAGAATCATGTCATTGGATACTATATTATATCCAAAATAAGGTCTTCATTAACAAACATATATTATTAGTTTTCGCATGAATTTCAACTAGTAGCTAACTAGAATTTCTAACTAATTGCTAACTAAATTTTCAACTAGTAACTAACAATACAATATTGTTTCTGCTTAACTATGCAAATTCTTCTTTTAAGCAGGATACCAGGTTTTTTTCAAGGTTTATAAATAATGACTGATGTATATTATTAAATAAAACATTCATTTGAAAAAAAATATATATATTTTGAATTGCAAATTAATACTGCTGCATGTATTAATAAATTCTGAAGGAATGACATTAACAAGTTCAGATAAGAATATTATGAAGAAAAGAGAGCACTGATATGTTTTACACGTCTTTCGAATGGTCTTTTCTCTATCGAAACCTTTTTCTAATATATATTGTTTCTATTGTATAACTATGGAATATCAATGGAAATAAGATTCTATAATAATAAACGCAGAAGAAACCACTCATTTACAAATTGCTTCGAAATGGCAAGCAATAGATAGCAGTTCAGAAGAAATAATTGAAATTGAATTGTATAATTGATGATTTACAATTAATAATTATTGGAATAAATAATTGAAGGAATAATTTCATTTTGATGGTTTTAATTTCGTTGCGTTGTGCACATGTATTTTAATTAGTAATGCTTATCCACCAATTCACCAACATTAATATATGTGAAGTTCCTATATTCTTAGCTATTCCTAAACTACTATATGTCTAACAGATAAATTTAAACATATTTTAACATATAAATTAAAATTAAATTAAATTCATATCTCTTAACTTTTATTTTTGCGGTATACTTTTTAAATAGTTTGTTTTTTAAAATCTGATTTTCAGTTGAATTAAATAGCGTTCCCTCTGAAGATTATTATATAATTTTTATTTACATTGACAGTAAATTTATACAGATAAAATTAATAAGGCATAGTTGATAAAATAATTGATAAGGCATTCGTAATATTAGAAAGTAATTAAAACAGTATATTCATTAATAGAAATTATGAAAAAACATTTTTCTTTTCTTTTATTTTAAAAATTTTCCAATCAGATGGGAATACATGTACGTGGTTATAGATTAATTTTTTTTATGATCGTTACTTGAAATTCCAATAATGTACAAAAAATATAATTATATATTTCCTTCTCCCTCCTTCTTTTTTATCATAAAATAATGACAATACTTTACATATAAGTATTGTAAAAATAAATTACATTTCTTTTACTTATTCAAAAACAAAATATATGACATTTTTTAATTGAAAAGAATTTCTGCGAGAGAAGTTTATACCATTAAAAAACAAAGAAAATTAAAGAAAACTAATTCTATAAAAGAAATATTAATTAATATAAAAAAAGAAAACTTTGGAACACTTATAATTAAAAATATATTATTATCATTATTATTATAAGTGTAATAATTATACTGTATTATAGCCTGATAATTATATTACTATTTCATATATTATAATTATGTTATAATCTTAAGTGATGATTTTTAATTTAACGTGCAATAATTTGAACAAGTTAAAAATACATATTTAATTTATTTTTATATATTGTATTTTGTACATTTAAATACTTCATGAACTATTTTTTTTAATTGTATTTCATTGAAATCATGAATAATATATTAGAAAAAAGTAAATGGTATTTGTCATACACCGAATGGATAATATATAAAACATTTTTAAATATTATTCTGCTTTAAGCATAACTGTATTATCTAAAAACCAAACGTTTTTCAAACCAAAAACTTTTCTTCTTGGGAAATGAAATCGTCTTATTTCTTTTATGTAGTCTGTATTGTTTTACCTTTTACCACATCTATCGATCAATTGTTAATTAGTGCAGGAACTACAATGGCTTAGTTGTGCTAAAACTCCAAAGAGATTAAAGACTTTAAAGACAAGCAAATTGATGATTTGCCCACCTAATTTGTAATTCTTACATTTAATCACTTTTAAAGAGAATTTCACGCAGAAAACATTCTTCAAAATAAGCTGTAACAAATTAGCACTAGCATGTTTGCTAATTACAGAAAATAAATACCGAGTAACTACCAAAGCAGTTTACTCAATTCAGTAATTTGTGAGGAATGTCTAGGGCATTATTTTCTTCAAGTAGCCAGACGTTACTGCACAATAATTATTCAGCTTAATTAGATTCCCCTAAGGATTTAAGTTTTAAGTGGTGTGTTTTTAAATTTTAATTTTTCGCTGAGGTCAACAAGAAATAGACTTCTGTGATAAGCCAATCACTTTGCTTGTTGTGGAGAAATTTAACCGTGACAGCATACATTATGAAGTTCTAGTGCTTGAAAAATGGTGTTTTAAGTTATCCAACAATATTCTTTTTAAAATGCTGTCATTATAAGTTTACTAAGACGTTTTAAAATAATATTATCAAAATAATAGTGTACAATCTGTATTAAATATATTTCTTTTAAATTTTAAAATAAAATTTATTGTGGCACGTCATCGTAATTAATGCTTAAAAGAGAAACATTAAAAAGGAGTTATTTAAAAGTATTCATGCTTTATCGAAGTTTAATCAATTATTATTTTTAATTTTTATAATTATGTATTAATAGCAATATTATTATAAGTATACTTTAATAATAAGTATAAGTATAATTATAAATATACTTTAAAAAGTTCTTATCTCTTTATATTATGCATCATTTCATAATATCTAAAATTAAATTTCGTAAATATATTTTATTTACAAATTTCCTAATTAAAATATTAAAGGTATAACATAGTTGACAAGAATGTTACACAGAAGGGTATTAAATAGCGCACGAAGTAAGCCATCCAAACACTGTTTTATAATGTTATGGTAAAGGTGAGTAACAGTGTCAGAAAATAAAGGTGTAAAAAATATGCAAAATTCTGTGTATAAAAATCGATGTATAGTAGAACAAACCTTGGAAATCATATAATACTCTTTATTAAATGTCATGTAAAATGACCACTATTTCATGATAAGTACGAAGTAGTCCATGTACACTTGATCATTCTCATTCGTCAACTACGAACTGCTAATGATATTAGTAGCTTTTACATAGCATTATATTCAAATTCAATAGTCTTTTAGAATTATTAATGTTATATGGAATCTACCAATAGCCAGATGGCCCACCATGAGGCTGTTGAGCCAATGAAACAGAATATTTTATCATAGTTTAATAATTTTTTTTTTACAAGTAATTTTTTAAAATTTATATTAATCAACTTTTTATAATTAGGGGCCTGATGGCCGAATGGCTAGCGCTCTGGCATTCGATACCACAGGTATCGGGTTCAAATCCCGGCTTTGCCCATGGGTGTTGTAGTGGTTCGGAATCCACTTTAAGCCGTAGGTCCCGGTCCTAATACGATCGTAAAGCGCTGCGGGGGCATTGTTACTCCTCGCCCGTGGCTTACCATCAAGTTACACGCGCCCTCTGGGTAATGCAAATTGAGTAACATCGGTGCAGCTCTTATAGGCACCCAAAGACGTCCATGTCCGTTTGCCAGCTGCATTGAAAAAAAAAACTTTTTATAATTATGTACGTTCTTATCGCTTTAAAATGTGCATAGTTTCAAAGCGGCTAAAATTAAATTTCATCAATAAATATAATTTTAATATTAAAATGTTTCATATAGAACATTTTTTCACATAGAATATTACCCAGAAGCAAATTAAATAGTGCACGAAGTAAGGCAGGCAAACACTGTTTTATATGGCTATGGTAAAGGTGAATAACAGTTTCAGAAAAAAGTGTAAAAAATATGCAAAGTTCTATATATAAGAATTCATGAATAGTTGAACAAAACTTGGAAATTATATAATAGTCTTTATTAAATGTCATGCGAAATGACCACTATTTTGTGTTAAATACGAAGTTGTCAATGCAGTCTCTATCATTCTCATTCATCAACTACGAACTGCAATTATACTAGTAGCTTTTCAATAACATTATATTCAAATTTGATTGCCTTTGAATGGGGGAGTTTCAGAACTAATCCATGTGACATATATGCCGACAATTTTCCAGACAGTTTTGGAATTGGTAGAATTTAGCATTTTAATTTAGTGTGTATTAATAATTTTTAAAAAAATGTTGTATTTGATTTTAAAATACTAAAATGAAGATAGAAAAAAAATATACTTTATATATATATTTAAAATTCCTTATCACTAAAAAAAAAATAAAGAAAATCAATAAAGAGTCACAATATATATTTTTTTTTTTACACTTTTGTTTAAGAAAATTTATATTAAACCTCAAATCATTGAACTCCGGAAAAATTCCTATTATGATATTGAATATACATTATTGTGCAATGCCTCTTGTTTAAGAGAAACATACAATTGTTTTGCTTAGAAACAAATCCAGCTCTTCTAAACTTCATGTTGTTAATTTTACATTCGATTTAGAAAATTGTTTAAACAGTCATGTTATTTTTATTCATTACAATTTGGCACTCTTATTTTATACGTTACTGGCAAAACATTTTAGCACGTATAACCCAGTTTTTCTCAGATTCAGAAAATAAAACTTATTAACTGTTTTATATTGAAAGGATAATGCGGTAAGTTTTTTACAAAGAGTTAAGCTCCTCTTTTCATTATCAGTAAATTATATTTTAAAGTGAATAATGAATCAATAGGTTGTTTATCTAGTTTTGCATAAATATTAAACGATGCAATGTATATATATATATATATATATATATATATACTCAAGTGCCAAAACATTATGACCATCTGTCAATAACGAGTTGGCCCACCTTTGGCGCTCAACACAGCTTCAACCCGCCTTGGCATGGATTAATACCACCACTTAATACCAGTTAAATACCACTTCCACCTGATCACGTGCCTTCCACGTCATCCAGGCGAGTTCATTGCAAAATGTAGGGGTGGTCATAATGTTTTGGCTCTTGAGTGTATATTGGATTCAAGATGAATACTTTTGCTTATTTTATTTTTATTTTTATAAACGTTGTACTTAAAAAATGAATTTTATAATTATCATATAAGTTACATTTATTTAATTGTTAGAGTCTGATTGTGAACAACAGTCCTTGTTTTATCGTCGTTTAATCTATCATTATATATGTAGTTATTAATTATTTATCATATACGAAATTATAATATAAAATACCATTTTTTGTCAACTTAATTGCTAAAAATCTTTACTTCACAACATTACACAATTTGTAAATATTATAATCTAATTTAGTTCATTCATTTTAAATGACTTCAATAATTTATTTAAAACAATTGAAATAAATTTTTACTTCTTTACATATTTAATATTATAATTTAGAATTATCGTTATATTTCATTATATTTTCTTCTTTATTTTACGTTATAATCAAATAAGAATTACGATGCTATTTTAGTGTATATAAGTGTATAAAATTCAAAAAAGTAATTAATTAATACAAGTTGATGGAAAATGCTACACTAAATATCAAAAATTTACAATTCTTTAATGCATAAATATAGTTTTTAAAAAATAATTTCATAGTTTAATTATTTAAATATTTAAAAAGGCCTTGACTTAGGAAAATAACTCATAGATTTATCTTTGACAGTTATATTTTGTAAAAGTAATTAACAGCATTTTAAATAAAACTAAAGAACCAACTTTGTATACGAATATAGTCAATGATTTATGCAAATATTTGTAGGAGATAAAAATAAACTTCGTTAAAAATGTATGAACTTGATGTAGAAAAGATGTGATAAAGATATACATAAATATTTAACTATATGTCTGTATTACAAGCAAAATATGAAAGCTTAAAATGAAGTGCGATATTCTTTGTTTTGAATAACATTAGAAATTATTATCACAAAATAAACTAATTTTTAAAATGATCTATGAAATATTAGAGTAAAATGTCTTGTTTGTCCCCATTTCATTTTTATATCTTTTCTAAATGCTTTAATATGAATATGAAGAATTATGTATCCATAAATATTAGATGAATAAAACATGTTTGTTATTTTTATACCTGTTCATTTTTAAATTTATAATATTCTAATGTTTAGTTCACAATAGATAATTACAGTTTTGTGTGCTTTCAAGAAATATAAAATGTTTTTTAATATTTTGATAGATTTGACAAACAATTTAACATCACATTTTAAAAATAATATATTATTATTAAATATATATTTAAATCGGAAAAAAACCCATAATATTTTCAAATCATGAGTTTCCAATTATTAGAATTTATCATAACTCATGTCGAGAAAAATATATAGGTTATTTTTTTATTAAATTAAAGTTTTTAATTAAATAAAATTTTTAAAATTAAATAAAATTTTTAAAATTACACAAAATTATTGTTAAATTTCACTTCAGAAAACAATTTTATTCAAAAATGTATCAGAGAAATTAAGAATTGAAAATTGTCCTAGCTTTATCTTTACCACATTAGTAAAAATCCTTAAAAACCATATTATTTTGCTTTTTAATTATTAAATAATTTGTAAATAAACTAACGATCATGATTAAAAATTGTTTGAAAATTATTTTAACAATAAAATTGTAATTTTTTAACATTATATTTAATATATATATTAGATTATTTAGACAGGTGTTTTTCTTTTCAATTCTAAATTTACTTTTATTTATAAACTCTTTTTCTTTAACGAATTAAATTAAATATTTCATATTAAAAATCCAATTAAATATTATTTAATATAATTTGTAAATTTATATATAAATTTCAAATTAAATATGCATTAAATATTTCATGTGCATTCATTTTTGATATGGTTTTAAATAATTAATAAAACAAGAATTACCCCTCTTTTTTTATAAAATGTATTTTCTGTTTACATTTAAGATAGAATAAATTATATTTTACATTTTCATCAATTAGAAATAAAATTGATTTTTGATATCGATTTTTCATGGAAATTGCTACGCATTGCTCGATTATATCAAAAATCAATTATATTTTTGATTGATGAAAACATTAAATATAAGTTATTCTTGTTTTATTAATTATTTAACGTCCTATTAAACAATGAATATAATGACATATATATGGGGTTTTACTAATTAATTTTCATTAAAAAAATTTAGGTAGAAATAAAATATGTACAAAAATACTGGGCACATTAAAAGTGCTTTAAAAGAATATCTTAAATTTATTAATATATGTATTTGTAAACGTATAAAATACGAAGTCATATATTTATCTACAGTAGTTGTACTTAAGAATTTTTTATTATAATACTTTCTTAAAGGAGTTATTTTTGTTAATTTTAGTGCCACCTGGCGATCCATATATCATGGATGAACATGGCCAACGCTTACGAGACATAATTGGACCCTATGACGAAGGGGCATTTCTAACTCTCGCCTGCGAAGTGGATGGAGGTATGAACCTGTAACATTAGTATGTTTACTTTCCATATTTAAGAATATGCCTGCCAGACAAGTTACAGAGAAACTTTAAATTATTTTTCAACCATTATATAAATATGTATATAGATAGATAGACTGATTATATAGATATCATTGTACTGGGTTAACTTGTGTAATAAGATCGTGATCTGTCATGCAGAGTGTTACTTTGTTATTTCTTATTGATACCTGTTATTTTTTTAATCAAATATTTTGGGGGACCAGCGATGTTTTACAGAAAAGATTATTTGAAGAAAGATTTGGCCTTAAAATATGTGTTTCAATCTCAACTTCTTGTGGCGAAAAGCTAAATATGGTGCAGGAGACGTACGGTGAATTGTGCACACAAAAATATGAGAAGTGAATAAAAGTAAGTCAGAAAGATTATTTCTTTATTTATTGTTATTAAAGTTGCCTTTGAACGGGAAAACTGACAAGAAAAAGAGTAATTATATAGTTTTTTTCTGGACGCATATTACTGTGGAATACCACAGGACATACCTGTAAATGTTCTAGGCCTCACCAGTGCGCCCTGGAGCATTATTTTATAACCATTGCTGTAGATCCGTAAAGTAATTAAATGGTATCAAGAGTAGCATAGTACCAATGGTATCAAAGTAGCGTAGATTATTAAATGGTATCCGTGCAGCAGTAGATTAATTAAATGGCATCAACATCACCGTTTAAAAAGAGTAAGTTAGTTTCGCTAATCAGACTTAACCCTTATATGACGCAGCCGGCATTCTTCTTTCCGGAAGCTGAAATTCTTCTTTCGTGAAAGTTTTAAAGTAACAAGTTACGCCGAATCGAAAGAATGCCATTACTTTGCTAATGCTTATGATGGCCTTGACTACAAAAGTTTCTGGTGACTTTACGAATAATTAAGAAAACACTTTATCGTTCATCTATACGTCGCTCAGGTAATATTATTTTGTTAAAAATTAATTTTATTCGTGGTATTTTTAAATTAGTATTCTACAGTAGTCACTGTTTCTCGCCAAGGACAGCGTAAGAATAATAATGTCAACAAACTTGAAACTCTTTGTAAATTTTAGTGGTTCACTCACTGAATCATTCAACTATCGCTCTGATAAAAGCAGAATTGACTATCTTAAAACTTTAACCAAAAGGAAATCGAAGAGATTTAATATTGTGCATTGTGGATGATAATTTTAAAAGTGAAGATACAAATTTAATTGTATAAACTATTATTCGTATACAATCGCCAAGTTATGATGAAAATCTTCTAGTAAACAAATCCTGATAGAATAGAAACAATAAAACAAATTAAATCACAATAGAAACAAGAACTTTAAAGCAATCGCCATCACATCCTTAAATACCTCATTCATCTCAGAAAGATTCAAATAATGCTTCATTATTAATTTTATTAACGAAGTTCCAAAAAATGTAACTTGATAAAAAAAATAAATTAATCAATTGTAATTCAAATTATATCCACCTATGATACTGCAAATTCAATTCTAATTTTTTAAATAGATGTCACTGACAATATTCACGAAAGGCTTAAGAACTTGGCGGAACTAACCTGGGAAAACTTGGACTATCTAACCAAATTGATTATGCAAAATTAACTAATGTTACTTCTCATCTTCATGGATCTGCAAAAACTAACAATTGGCAAAATTACTGGAATGCAGGGAAAATTGCGCTCGCATCAATATTTAAAAATGCATTACCATGCAAGAAAACACCAAAGTGGACGAAAATTGAAGGACAGCTAAATACACTCATGTCCATAAATTAAGGATAATTCAGAATCACACAGAAATTGAACTCTAAAATAAAAATTTCACCTGTAGAATTATCACACACATCTTGAAGAAGAATATGCAAATTACAGGAAACCACCAGATGGCGCGGATAATACGTCACAATAACAAGAGTGTAAGAGGGGGGTATATAAGGAATGATAGCAAAGAAGTAAAATTGTTCACAAGCGCCTTTCAGTGTAATAACCCTATAGTTATGGCACAAAGGAAGCATTCGGATGATTTTTTTACGTGGTAGAATTATCGGACGACTGGAATGTGGGCGTACCCAGCTGGAAGTATCCGAGGAACTTAGATGCCCAGAGTGTCATCTCCAGGCTTTGGTAACGATTCCAAGATGATGGTAATGTGAGTAGATGTTACAGCACAGGTCGCCCCCGAGTTACAACGCCGAATGAGGGCCGGTATTTTTCAGTTACTGCCAAAAGAAACAGACGGATCACAGCATCAGACCTGTCTCGTCAGCTCTCTTCAGCTATCGGTACGACAGTTTCAAGGCAGACCGTGTAAAGACGCTTAGGTCACGTTGGTCTATATGCTAGTAGACCTGTCAGATGTGTTCCACTTACCGCAACTGACTGTCGCCTGCGATTAACCTGGAGTAGAGAGCATGCATTGCGGACACCACAAGAGTGGTCTGGTGTGATGTTTTCCGACGAGTCCAGGTTTAGTTTGCAGTCTGATTCTCGCCGGACTTTCATATGAAGAGCGCCAGGTACCCGTTACCACCAAGAGAACACCATTGGACGACGCCGCTACGGTGGTGCAGGATGGTTCGTTTGGGGAGGAACTATTCTTGGTTCCAGAACTGACCTGCATGTTCAGAGTGTAACGATGACAAGCCAAATCTATCGGGATGTCATTCTGGAACAATATGTAAGTTTGTTTCGGGGCGCCATGGGTGCTGAATTTCTGTTTATGGATGACCTCATCGTGCAAACATTGTAGACGAATGTCTTCAATTGGAGGATATTACCCGTATGGATTAGCCAGCATACTCACCGGACTTGAATCCAATAGAGCATGTATGGGATATGCTTGGCCGACGAATTGCAGCCCGTCAACCCCCTCCCACCTGTCAACCGGAACTTCGGAGGGCATTGCTTGATGAGTGGTGTAATATTCCCCAAGATCAGATTGATAATTTGATACTAAGCATGCCTACGCGTTGTAAGGCGTGTATTGCATCCTCCGGGAGACATACTCCATATTAACCATCATACTAACCATGTTATACTGTTTTTTGTAAATAGGTTCTTTTTTGAAATTTGCTCCAAGGAGTAAAAATCGCAATTTTTATTAATTATGTCAAACATATAGCATCTTTTTTGCTCTTTGCCTTTTGTTTAATAAATAGACTTTACAAATAAGTGAAATTGGTTTTGCTTCTGTCTCTTTCTTTGCCTGAACTTCATTATCCTTAATTTATGGACATGAGTGTATTAATTGATTATAGTTGCCATACTGGAAAACGCTCCTTTTACTATTCCACAACCTGACTGCTTTTCAATGATCATTAATGATATTACAACAGAAAATCGTCTTAGCTAACCAGGAATCTATTATTGTTGAAGAATTAACAAGGCAACGGCACTTGATGCAAGTTGCATTTCTTTGAACATTAATGCTGATAATACTAATATAGAACATATGATGGCCAAACTTGGAATCTTCTCGTCGCTTATACATTAAATGATGATACTTTGATATGGACCGCCAATGCATTTATAAGAATGGTTTATAGAAAATTATGGAATCGCATAAACTACTCCACATTATTCTCCATAAGCTAATAGCATAATCGAATGAGCCAACAGAACTAATGCGGCAACTTTGAAAAACAAATGATTGATAATATTTTTTAAACAAGTAATATAAAAAAAACATATATTTAAAGTCATTTCCTACTTTTTTTCACTATATTGCAGAAAGTCCTTTATAAATAAAGTTGGAATTTTCCTCTTGTATCTGACGCCATCTATTGGTAGATACATGCAACTTAAATCTAAAAAAACTAAAATTAATTAATTTAATTTAAGTAATGAATTAATGTTTAAAAAAACTGTATTAACATCAAGTATCATCCATTACAAGTTCAAAAAAATGTATTTGAACTTGAGTGGAGGAATAAGAAGTATTTTATTAACGATTGAAAATTTGAGCAAGATATATATAGGGAGAGTGTGAACTAATAGTAAGAATTGAAAAATGGGACGTATTACAAAATTTCTTACTGACAATTAATACCACAATTCATTAGAAGGTTCTATTTTACGATAGGTATATTACATTAGATACAAATATAGTAGTGTAATGTTTTTGTTATGGGGTTTTTTCATTTCATGCACACTTTAAGCATTGTTCGCCTAGAATTTCAAGTTTTTTACAATTTGTTTTACATGTTCCTGTTAATATTATGCAAAAAATCTAAACATCAAAATAAATTATATTGCCTTTTAATTTATTCAAGTTAAAAATTTTCTCTTAGCAAATTTCTCTTTTCAGAAAGTCCAGTTTTTCTAGAAAATAATCTTAATGTTTTCGGATATTAAACCTTTTTATCAAAAATCTTTATTAACATTTTCTAAAATACCTTATTCCACATTTTACCTACCATTACACATATGTCAGTTACAACACCAGTTTCTTCAAATTTCTTCATTAAATCATTCATTATTCTTCATTATCATCGTGGTTAATGTATTGCTTGCTGTAAATTTCTTTCAAAACTCAATAAGTGTATCAACAATAATCGTGATAATTGTATTAAGTGCTTAGTGCATTGTAATAAATTTCGACGATGAAATTTCTTTCCTCGTACGACCATGACAGAACAAAACAATGACATCTTCTTCATATACACGTTAGCAGAATTAAAATTAATGCTGCGTGTTATGCATATTGTAATAGTGGCTATGTTATAGCATATCGTATATAATATATATAGTATTATATCATATATAATATTATATATACACTCAAGAGCCAAAACATTATGACTACCCCTACATTTTGCAGCATGTTTGTTCATGTTTAATATTTGCAAAAAATAAACATTTTTATTCTTAAACTATATTTTATCTGTCGCGATTCTAATTTAAAGCAATCCTATTTTGTAACAAAATTTAGACATAAATCTTAATTATTTAACATTTTTCTGCAAAATTACAAATATTTTCTACATTATTAGAAAGAAAACATATTTTCTTTTTCTTACAAAAGTTTCGATTGAACCCAGTCCATCTTTATATTTATTTAGAAAAATTACGAAAATGCTTTATAGAAAAAAAATATATCTAGTAATAATTAAACTTCAAAATAAATTACATTGAGTTTTAATTTATTCAAGTTCAAAAATTTCCTCACGGCAAAATTTCTTCTTTTGGAAAAATCTTGAGCAATGAAGTTCAAAACTACTTTTGCCTCTCTAGAAATAAAAGCGAACAAGAACAACTATTCTTGCATAAAATATTCCACGTTCTACTTAACTTAAAGAAAATTCTTACTTTTATTCTGCATAATAATTTTTTTTAAAAATCACAATTTGCATTAAATGCTTGACAATGTGTAGCATGATGACATCTTTTAAATTTTAAATTTCTTAAGGCAAAATTTATTCTGAATTACTCTTTGAAATAGATGTAAAAATTTCCTGTGATATGGTAACTTGATTTACATTTTAAAGTATAATTTTAAGATAAGAAATTGCAGAAATGGGATTTAAAGTCGTCTAATTCATATTTAACTACATATGTTCTGATAAAATATGAATTTAAATGCCAAATACTTTATAGACAAACTGCAAAATAATTTATACAAATCTTTAAATTTTTAAAATGGCAATATACATAAAAGCTCCATTTTTTTTTTTTTTTTTAAACTTATCTGTTTGAAAAAAAGGATAGGTTTCATTAATTTTATTTTTCGAATACGCTTGCAAACTAATTGAATTATATTTTTTTTTTTATTGGCAATACATAGAAAATTTTTATATCTTAAATAGGAAATTAATTTTATACAGAAAATACATTTATTATTAAATTAAACAATTTTTTTAAACAGTTTTCGTTATTTTTTTTTTCACTTTTTAAGTGAATTTAGAAATATTATGCACCAAATATTTACATTTATTATGCAATATCTTTAGCATAAAAACAACATATTTTTTCCGATACAAATGATATATTATGAATAAAATACATCTAATAATTTATCTAATAAAATTAATTACATATATTTAAAATATAATAATATTATTTAATATTAATTAGGATTATATATAAATATCAAGACAAAGAAATATTTCTTCTTCATTTAATGCAGTTTAATTATTCATTAATTATTTATTATTGAATTATTATCCTTTTAAACTTCTTATTCATATTTTTTAAATTATTAATTTTAAATTTTATTCATATTTTTTAAATTATGTATTTATAATGTCTGAGTGTGGTCTGCAAATTATAACTTGTTGATTATAGTATCCGTGAATACATTATATTATTTACTTAAACAAAGAGATTACGTGAAAGAAAATCTTAGTAAATTTTTAATGTTGAATATTTTTTTTTTATGGCACACTTTTGGTCATTTCAAATTGCAAGTTAGCTATTTCATTTAACAATGTATTACGAATATATAAAAAACGTGCTGAATATTTCCTTAAGATTCATTAAAAATATAATTTTATAAATTAATTCCTTGTATTAAATATCTAAATTTGATTTCGTATTATGTTAGAAATATATATATATATATATATATATTGCGATAAAAACATCTATAATTTTTTTTCTTACAATTTTGTTATTGAAATATTGAAAAAATAATATATTGAAATTATTGAATATATTTAAAAAATAATTAAATAATATTAAATAATTATTTTCCTCTGAAAAAAATGGCATATATTACTATCTCTTATCTCTTATTATAATTGATTTGGCAACGTTTATTCAACATTATTGATTATTTACTTTAATTTACCGTTTTGATTTTGGGAAAATTTTGGGTTATTTTCCAAAATTATGTCTTTAATTCCTTCCAAATAGTTTAATACCAAAGAGATAATTGCTATTATGTTATAAACATCCACAGAAAGTGAGTTTTTGGATTCACACACATTATAACATTTTGAGGGGGAAAAAGGGCTGAATATGAAAATTAAATTATGATTAACAATTCATGAATTATTTTAAAGTAAAGTGTTACAATATTTTATATAAATAATAAATATCAAAAGCATATTATGTGTATAAAACAATTAAATGAATCTATTAAGAGAAAAATTACAATTAAATGAATCAAGTAAGGGAAAATCAATTATCCTCATAACATTTTTAGGAAAAAAAAAGAATTGATATCAAAATTAAATTATTTGATTAACAATTCATGAATTATTTTAATGTAAAATGTTGTAATAATTTATTTTAATAATAAACATCAGAAATATAAAACTTATAAAACATATGAGTATAAAACAATTAAGTGAATCAATTAAAAGAAAATTACAAATAAATCAATGAATTAAGGAAAAATTACTATTAAATGAATCAATTAAGCGATTTTGCATAATAGATAAAGCTAATACATCATTCAAAAATTTTATTCTGACAGAATATTTTGGAACTGCGTGGACATCATGAATTCGTAACTAGATTGTCAAGCAAAAGGCTGTTTGTTCTCCCACACAACATGCCAGGGAAATTCTAGTTGTATCTTCTATTCATATTTGGACAGCTATCATTTGTTAACTTGATTTATAACCTTAATTCAGCGACTGAGAATAGCAACTGAAAGAGCAATAGGACTCATCAAGAATAACTTCAATCTGGACAGGTAGTTGTGAGAATACCAACAACTGGAATAACGTGCTGTGAATGTAAAGACATAACTATAACAATGTAAAGAGTAGTTTTTTTTAATACGTGATAATTTAATTTTCAACAAAAAAAATGGCCTATAACAGGTGCTTATCACTGAATACTAACAATGAGTTTTATTTAAGTAGCTCAGTAAGGAATATATTAAGCATATATCATGCATCAAAATTGTTAGTATAATCATTTGAAGTATACAATGTCTATGAATAGAATAAGCTGCGTTTGAGAAATTATGAGCATATTGTAAAGGAATTGTAGGCAGATATTTATATATTTTGATTAATTTTTAATTTTTTTAATACGGTGCAATTTTTATTTCTATAAAAATACGGTAATGCATATATTAAGTATATATCATACAGCAAAATTGTCAGCATAATCACTTGAAGAAATGTGATATAACGACTGTGAACTGAATAAGATATGTTTGAGAAATTACATGCATATTTAAAAAACAATTGCTGGGAGATAGTTATATTTTGTTTATTTTTTCATTTTTTTAATACATGGTAATTTTTATTTCTATAAAAAATACATTTCACATGAGGTAAATTTAAAAAGAATCAAATTTAAAATTATATGATGACAAAATCCAATAAAAGATCCTTACTGAATTTGAATGCATAATTATATAAAATTTATGAATTTTTTTATATCATAAATAAATTACGTTCAAACGTTACAATAAAAACAATGTAATTTGAAATTGGCATTTTTGAATTAACAATAATAAAATAAATATATGAGTATTAATTTATATTGAAAAATACATTAAATAATTGAATTAAAATTTTTATTTCTATTATTTTCATTTCATAAATATTTTTCATAAAAATATGAACTATATCTTCACAGGAAAGTCAAGGAAATGAACAGCTACGTTTATACAGAAGCACAATCAATATATAAATATCCACAGCTTATCCAAAAATGTAACAATTGCTATCTGATCCCACGAATTATTACTTTAATCTAGAATTCCTTAAACAATAAAAAAAAAAATAAACGTATCTTTATATAGTTCAACAAATTCAAACAGCAGAAATCCACAAAGTATCAACTAGATCAAAACATAGATAAAAAATAAATAAATACATGATTCATATCACTGAAAACTGTTCCTCATATCTACTATCTTCCTCTAAATTGGTTTCACATACAAAATCAATAGTTCCCCAGGACTACAAATCTAAAAAATGAAAGGTCGAAAGCATATATCTTCTGGAGATGGATCCACAATTGGAATCGTGGGAACGCAGTCCGTCATTATCCACTATCCTTATGATGAGATACTGGGAAATTTCGAGTGTTATAAATCCTTTGATATATTAAACGTCTTACTCAAGTTGCATGACAGCAGTTTGGGGTAATGAATCTTTTATTCCTGGAAAGAACTGGGATCCATTATGACATTTTTCAATGATATGACAAATAGGTTGCGTGGGGAATGGTGATATTTACTTTTATTTGGATTTGGGTGATATATAATACTTTTATCAACAATCAGACACAAATGACGAAAATAGGTTTTCTTAGTTTTGTTATTCAGAAGAATAAATTTTGTCAAACTCTTGCAATCTACAAAATAAATAGGATAATTATAACTAAAAATATAAATAAAATTATAACTTTATATATATATATATATGTATATATATATATATATATATATTTGTAAATTATAAAATGCAACACAGATGTTTTTAAAAAAAGGCTTAATTATATATATCCGGTTGTTCACTCCAATATATATATACTTGTTTTGGTTATAAAATTATAATTTTATTTATATAAAATTGCATAAAATAATAATTATTCAATAACTTATTGTATTATATTATTATTTTATATAATGTTATATAATATGTGAGCTATAGGGAGACGTTACGAATCAAAAGTAAATAATGCATTAATATAAGTGAAAGATTTTTTAAGTATTTCAAATTTTTTTTTATAATTATTTATTTTTTTAAAATTATTTATTTCTTTTAGTTTTTTAGTTTAATTTTAAATTATTTAGCTTAGATTAAATTTTTATCAAATAGTTTCTGTTTTAAAATGCCAGTACACGTTCTAGAATATTTTGATTTAAGGCTTAAGGTCAGATAAATTATAACGGTCATGTTCTCTCCTATTTCTATTTTGTTTTATATATGATAATAAAACTATATTGTCATATTTTAATAATGTATTTCGAAGGACTAAACATCTTTTATAATAAAATTTTGTGTGGGTGTAGTTGACACCATGTTAATAAATGGATTCAATCATAATGAGCAATCTGCAGTTTCAGACCTGTTTTTGAGAAGTGTTTTCATTTTACCAGATACTTAGTTTTTGCTTTCAGGAGATCCTTCCCCTGAAGTTACCTGGTGGCGAGGTACAACGTTGTTGGACGACAGCTTCAATGTCACTCCTCAAGGTTTCGTTCGAAATGAGCTTTTCCTTTTTGAACTCAGAAGATCGGACCTACTTGCTGAATACACGTGTCAAGCAACGAATACCAACCTCACAAGACCACGAACTTCAGCTGTTCGTTTAGACTTAAATTGTAAGTAATGAATCATTCTTGATTTATTTATAGACTGTAGAGTAGATACTCGATTGTACCAAAAGACTAAATAAACTAAATAGTTTGTGGAGCATACTGGTTGAGTTTGTGGAGTCATGCATTATCTCTAACACTCCCAAAATAATACGATTTTTTTACTTTAAGTGTTTTTACTGATTTTAATATATTCCAGGATGATAGGATTTTCTTACAATCATAATTGAACCGGATAGCGTAAATATAACAATAGTGATTTCGATAAAATTTTGAAACAATATTTGCCAAAATTAATCATTTAATATTTTCTAAAGAATATGCCTTACAAATAATTTTTGTTTTATATAATCAGCTGGGTTACTTAAAAATTTAACATGATTCATAGAAAAACTGAATTTACCATAGGTTTCTAACAAAATATTGTTTTGATAGATTTTTGTTACTTTAAATATTAAAGAAGTAAGATAGGGAATGTCATTAGAAATAGGTACACAGTTTCCAATAATTTTCATGTTATGACTTTTTACTGTCCTGGTCTAATTTGATGTGAAGCTTTGAGCGTAGGGCTGACATATCTACGATGCAAAAAGAAAACGTCTGCTATCTTGAAATCTGCTAGTAGGCAGACAGCCTTGGCCCAACACAGGGCTGTTGCACCAATGAAGAAGATAAAGAAGAAAAACTTTTGTACTGGACAGAGCAACCTAGTATCTAGCAAGTTTAATTGCCGAATCAATGATAGTCGGTTCGAAACCTGGATAAGGGGTGACAATCTGAAAGTTTACGAATCTAAGGCGAAGATGGACACAGGTAAGAAGTCAAAATGTCCGGTTATATATAAAGGATAAATATGTGAACCCCCAAATTCCAATCTTTTGAATTTGTTCAAAATTGGGGATGTAAAATATGCATTCTTTCATAGTTCACATGGGTAACACTGAATCTGTTACATATATGCCTTCTTGTGACGAATAACTCAGATCCAAGTGCTTGATATCTCTAACCAATTGATACGTACACTGAAAATAATAAGGGTAACGGATAACACTGAAATTTATTTCCGATGACAAACTTGTCACTTAGTCAGCTAACAAGAAATATATATATCTCCCAATTCAATTTCTTAAAAAAAATAGATATATGGTTTTATAATAAAAAAAAAGGCCAAAGTAAATTGATACGATTATTATTACCTTTAGAAATACAGTAGAATCCACATATTGTTATCTTTTTTATCAGTCCTTGAAGTAATAGCATACGACTCATCGTAGTATACGATATTTATTATCCGTAATAATAATCCCAGTATTAAACCTTGCTACATCTTCGCTGTCAAACTCATTTGTCACGTACACATGAGGAATTCTTTTATTGACATTATTGACTCAATAACATACCAGAAACTTATTTCTTCCCAGATATAATATATGCCGTCGGCTAATTCGCTCTTTTCATGACTTTTTCTATCGAAAGAGACTAACAAGCACATGACAACATCTAAGAGATCAAGAGGAAAATATATAAAAAAAAAACCGGAATTAACATTGCTCCAGAGTTGTTTTATGTTTATCTTTCATGATTTCTGAGAGAATGCAACAACATTTAGCTATTACTAAGGACATTTTTTATATACTGATCGCATTTATTGCAAATTGATTTTTTATGAACCAAATAAGTCCAAATATGTCAGTCGATTTTCTGAGAAAACATAATGATAGGAGTATTTATTTTTTTAAAAATCATTTATAATAATATTTAGAACTTTTTTTTTTTTTAAAGTTATGTTTATAAATAAAATTCATATTTCTTTACAAATTACCATAAAAAATTAATATTTATAATTTTAATATATACAATTTTTTGTTAGCAATATTTTTGCAACTTATTGAAATGCACGTATAAAGTATATATTCATGAAATATATTTACATTTTAATTTATTTCAGGTTGATTTTTTAAAAGTTTCATTATTCCTTTATTTTAGCAAGTTTTAATATTTGTAATAAAACTTTTTAGAACCCTTCTTTTGAAAAACGTTCCGAAAACTCTGAGCAGAGAAACAAATATGTTCTGACTGAATATTTCTGGTAGGGGGGAAGGGGAGATATACTGCAATGAAAATAACTATAAAATAACTGAAAATAATTTGAAATTTTCAATTAAAAAAAATAATAATAAATATGAAAAAGTTAAACTTCCAAGTATTAATAAAACACTTAAAAACATGTCTGTGGTATTTATCATTATATAGAAAATTATTAAATTTATAACGAAATATTTTAAAGTAAAAAAAAAAAAAAAAAATACCAGAATAAATTAACAATTAGATCTTTTAGGATTGAATATATATATTCAATCCTGAAAGATATAATTGTTAATTTATTCTAATTGTTAATTTATTTATTATTTTTTTTTTTACTTTAAAATATTTCGTTATAAATTCAATAATTTTCTATATATATATATATATATATATATATATATATATGGTGCGTGAGTGTGAATGTTTGATATTATATAATGGTTTACAATAATACTTGAGAGCCGTATATATAAAATTATGATTTATTTTATTTTATGATGACTGAGATGGGTTTTCCATCAAATTCTTCGCGATAGAAAATTCTTTTTCTATGCCACAGAATGTAGAAAATAATCTATAGACCGAAATGTTCTTCCACTGGGATCGTGGAGGGCATGTTCAATTTCCTCAGATACTTTCCGCCATTCAAAATTGTAGCAGTAGAGTGTCAGTGCAGCAGGCACACAAAGTACATCCTAGTCCTAGATCATGCTGAATCCTGCACATATCAGTTGTTCTAGTTGTGAATAATTTATACAACAATACTCTGCTTTGGAAACAACAATAACCATTTCATGATGTTTTTTCATCCATTTATGAGGTTCGCATTTGTTTAATTTTTTTTTATTCACTATATGAGTAAATACGTCTTAATTTCTTGGGACTGACCTTGACCTCCACTGATATGAATGTTGTGAATTTGACGTTAATGCTGAAGGGGTTTTTATACTCAAAGTTAGTTATTACTTCTATGAGGCCATTCTAAAGATAATTAACTCGCATTTGCTTTACAGAAGAGGAGAAAAAACATCTATTTAGGGAACTTTATGATAGTTAATATTTTCCCAAAATGTTTTTCCTATCTTCCTTTTGCAAACTATCTTAATTATCCATATGTTAATTGAACTCATAATCGTTTTCTTCAAAGAGCTATAAACATTTGAAATTTAACAAAAAGCCAATTTAAACAAATATTTAAGACTAAACATTTAAAAAAACCTAATTTATGTCTCTCATAATTGTTCACAAGTAAATAATAACCTCATAGTAATTTCCATTTAAATTGAAATCATGTTTCATTTAACGACGTTATTTCATATATTTAGGACATTCGAACCTGTTTAGCTTAAAATCATTCTTTTTTCTTTTCACTGACTATACATTCAGTTCCAGATATTCCATTATTCAAGATAGAAACAACCATTACATTAGTAGTTCACCTTTTTATCTATTGATAAAGGAATTGTAACATTAAATTAATCAGAATATTTTAAGTATAACACAAATAGTTTTTTAACCAAAATTATTGGAATTAAACTTATATGTTCCCAATGTTTAATACAAACAAGGTTGAGCATACATTACATTATTATTTCATTGGAACTATCTATACAATACATTGGAACTATCTATACTATACATTGGAACTATCTATACTATACATTGGAACTATCTATACAATACATTGGAACTATTTATGCTATACATTGGAAGTACTCAATGGAACTATATGTACTATACATTGGAAGTATTCAATGGAACAATATGTACTATACATTGGAAGTATTCATTGGGATATTCATTGGAACTATCTGTACTATATAAATCCCTCATAGCAATCAATTATAAAAGGATATTATTAATTTATAAATTAGAATCATGCTGTTTGTGAAATACTCTATATCATAAATATAAAAAGACTGAACAATACATTATAAACATTTTTTTTAAGGTAAAAAATTTCAATACTTATTTCAGTTTTAGTAAAATATATTTGATATAGTTTTTTAATATCCTAGATATATTCATTACATGGTTAGGTATATATATTATATGATATAAAAAACGCATTTAATAACATACATAGACTCATATAATCCGTTCTATATTAAGTAATGGTACCGAAAAAAGGAGAATAAATTCGAGATCAGAAAAAACGAAAATATAATATCGGCAAACACAATTAAATTATGCATGTTCTAACGGCAATACCATCATACCAGAAATTCCCTAAACAAAATAATCAGTTTAAAACATATCGAGAATTTTATCTATGTAAAAGGCCTCGTATCACTTTTTTTCTCAATGCACAGAATAATAATTCCGCGAAGAAACTCCATCTAAAATTCCACATGTTGCAAATACGTGTGCTGCGTTTAAAGTTATTCTGGCATCTACTCACTTTTTTTAAACCTGCAAGTAGATGATAAGAAAAGATATAGTGATATACTGACATGGAGATATATATGTGTGTATGTGTGTGTGTGTATTTCATATGATTAATTTTTATCATTTTTATTTTCTTCAAGTAGCATTATTCCTTATCATATAGATAAGAATGTTTTCAGATATTGCTTTTCTATTGTACTCTTTTTTAACCTAAATAATAAATATAAACAAAATGTTAGTTAGAATTACTTTGTAATAATTATTGTTTTAATTTTTTTATACCAACAAATTTAAAGCCCTTTTTATAGAGTTTTAATTGAAATGAATTTTATTTCATGATGTTTCATTAAATTTCTTTATATTATAACAATTAAATCCATTAATTTTGTGCAATGTGTGATTGGAAATTTTGCTTCATTTACCAAATTCAACTAAATTCAAACAGATTGTACTGTTTTTTTTTTGGAAATTATTTGCACAATTGTGTTTTTAATTACTCTTTTTAAAAATAATTTTCCCTAAAAAAATTAAAAGCTTTTTATTGATAGGTATTTCAGCATTTAGCAAAAATCACATGACACAAATTGTAGATGTCACAAATTGAATTATGAAAAATCTTTATAATCATTTTATATATAATAAATTTTACTACATACATACATGGTATTTAAAGGGGTTATTAGTTGGTAAAGAAATTAAAAAAACCGTAGGGAAAATCCGGATCATTTAAGGAAAATTCGTAGAACAGTTCTTTAATTTTATATTTATACTGGTTCATCGTAAAGTATTTGACACGGCCAAAATTTAATTGTTTTCCACAAGGTTATTCTTTAGGATTTATAGATGTATACATATATATTTATAAAAATCACTTGTTGCCTTTATTTTAGAAATCTTACTTTTAAAAAAATATTAGGATTCATTTTCAGTGTTGTTGCATAGTATTTTGGGTTAAAAAATTATATTAACTGATCCTCATTAAAAGAGTATCTATAAACAGTCGCCTTCTTACTTACATATAAAATTGGATTAAGATAATCCGAAACATTTTTGAAATGAAATATTTCATACCCGCCTCCCCCCTCCCTATTTGTTAGGTAGGGATGTTATCTAGGAACTATCAATTCCTTTGATCTTCTATTGGAACATAAAAGATGAATTTATGCCTTTACATACTTATAAACCTTACATATTATTTATGGATTACATATTTGAGGCCTGATGGCCGAGTAGCTAGCTCTCTGGCGCTTGGTTCGGAATCTACTTTAAAATGTAGGTCCCTGCAGTTTAACCCCCATGTGCACAAGATGACCGTAGAGCGACAAAACAAACCTTTTTAAACCGTAGGTCTCGGTCTAATATGATCGTAGAGCATTGTAGGGGTAGTGTTACCCGCGTCCGTAGCATATCTTTAAGCTACATGGCTCCCCTGGGCAGTGCTAAATGAGTAACGTTGGTGCAGCCCTTGCTTATGGCCTAAAGATAACTCTCTATATTGCCAGCGGCATTAAAAAAAATATTTATAAACCCCATTCCAAATAAAGAAACTTTAGTTTTGAATAGGATTCGCTTGTAAAGTTTTAAATAGGAAATGTCAAATTTAAAACATAAATTAAAGTTAATGAAATAGGAAGAAATTTACATACCATCTATTTCGCATTTAAAAAATTCTCTTCAAGCAAACTCTTGCTTTTTCACATTTTAGCTTGAAGCTTAAATACATATGAGGTAAAAATACGTATACCGAAAATTCAAAAGAACCTACAATTCCAGGAACCGAACTTTTATTTAACTTTCGCTATTGGTGTCCTTTTATTCCTTTCTCTTTTTATTCCTGAATAGGAAATTCCTCTTCTTTGCTGTTGTCGTTTAAAATGCAGGGAAACGAAAACACACACGAGCTTTTTTTTCGCTACGTTGCATCCAAAATCTCTGTTAATCCGTGTTGAGCACAGCATTGACCAAACAAAAAATAACGAATCTCAAAATAAAACAAAAAAAAGTATCTATTTATATAGTGAAAAGGTTTTTTTCCCCTGCAAACAATGTTTCCATTCATTTTAAATATTGAATTGTCTCTTGCACGTTCATTCTGTTTGTTTATGAATTTAATTTTATTTCATTTTTTATTTTTTTTTTTTTTTATTTTGTAAATTTTGTTATAATTTTTGTAATCGTTTTATAATTAGGATATAACTAGATTCTTCAAACTATATATAAATTAAAACAAATCTATTCTGCAAGTAATACTAAATGTCAATATTGAAAAAAGTTGTTAATTATTTTGTTCCAAATTATTTGACTCATATTATATTTTGCGATATATATAAGTATATGATATTTTTTAGTATCAACAAAATTGTTTTTGAAATTTTAAACTAAGATAAAATACACAAAAGACAAAACTAGTATCTCTTTAAAAATATAGATTATAACATATTTTTTTTTAATAAAAATTTATAAAACTTGATTTTAGTATTGTAAAGGAATTAACAACATGCATTTTATTTTAAAATATTACCATGAAAATAAAAGGAAAATGAAATCTAAATCAAACATAATAAAAAATTTGTTTAATTATTGGTTATATTACTTGAATGATAATGAGAATAAGGATATAATTAATAAATCATCCCATATTGCTTAAAACAGGTTTGCATTTTGATTAGATATATGTAATGTAGATTATAATTATTAAATTGCATTTGAATTTTTTTTTTTAATTTAGGATTTTATAAAAGACGTATAAATTTTAAGAGTTTTATTCTATACCATCAAAAAATTAATAATTCATTACTCTCGTTAATTATTTATAATATGCGTGTTTCATTAGAAAATAAATTGCATTTATTAAATATACCATAAGTATGTAAATTGGATTTAGTAAATAAAGAATGCGAAAGCAAATAGGATTTAGTAAATATAGAATCGTGCAGCAAATTAGATTTAGTAAATAAGCAGAGAGTGTTTGAACACCACAGCCACATTTTGATAGGTGACAGTACACATCAAGACGAATAAGAAATAGAATGGAAAATGAGGTCGCCAATGATATTGATTTGGTGAAAATCCTGAAAATGGATATGCAAAGGCAGATGTCGTTAGGAGTTGTCTTGTGGCTTGCTGTGAATTGTGTACTTCTACCTTTACCAGCGAGGGCATTTTCAATATCTGCAATTCTCCTATTTGGTCGAATAAGGGTCCTCACATTTTTTCGCACTAATTAAGCAATGTAAGTTCAGCGTCAATATCTGCTGTAGAATCCTTGATGATGATCTTTTTGGTCTGTACTTGTTCCCAAACTTGTCACTGGAAAGTACATTCGGTTTCTTGAAGAACATCCTCCCATGATTGTTGCATCATCATTCGCCCGCCTACATGGAGCTTGGAATTTGGTTCAAGAACGATTTTACCGAACCATGCATACACACCTCAATGCAATGTATCCTACAAGAAGGATCGGATGCGATGGTGCTAATGTTTGGCCTTCACGATCGCTGGATCTTAACCTTTTAGACTTCTTCTATGATCATCTTAAATCTCTCATTAATAAGTTACCAGTGGAGACATCGGAAGATCTGCTAGTGAGAACTGTGACCACTGCGACATATATTAAAGAAATACCCGTAACATCAAGTTTGTACGCCAGTTCCGTGCATATTTTTGCAAGCACATAAGGGCACCAGCTCTAAGAACACCAGATCTCTGGAGAGGTCTGTGCTCCGCACGTGTACTTCACACAACATTCGACCCATAGGAGTAAGTAACTAGCCAAATAATCTCCGGCCTCGGTGACTTGCATCACAAAAGAGCAGAGACGCCGGACTCCGTTCATGACACGTCCTTGTCAAGACCGGAGACACGGTTCGGGGAACTTTATTTTAACCCCGAAAGACAACATAGAAGATACGGTTTTACTATGTGTAACCCACACGAAGCGAAGGTCTCCAGGGTTAAAACGTATATGACATTTTAAGCATTTTTTTCCAATAGTTTTGTAAATTGCGTGTTACATTTGTTTGGTGCTAGAGGAAACTGTACATGGTTGAAAAAATATTAAAATGTATAATATATTTTAATTTCAACAAGAAGGGCAATATTTATATATGGAATAAAATATTAAAATAAAATATATTTATAATATATTAACATCATTAAAAAATTAGAGGATTTTTAAATTATGATTGAACTAAAAATCTAAAAGTACACACTTTTTAATTAAAAATTAAATAATACAATAATAATTAACTATATTATGTGTAAACGTTTTGGTATTTTAATTCTCCAAGCAAACTACTGAATTTTAATGTTGTGGTGATACATAATCCCCATTGTAAAACGAAATGAGAATAAATCACCATGTGCCTCATTACACGAATATGTTCATCCCTCTCAAGGATATTCTCTTGTAAGGGAAATCTGGAAGTGATTGCTCGAATCCGTAGTTAAATTGAGCTAATTACAATGAAATAATCAATTAGATTTTGAAACGGCGGGGAGAAATTTTCTAACAAATAATTGGCAGATTGGCCGTAATTTAATTAATCTTTTAATTAAAGTGTATTGGCAATGCTGGATAATTCTCTAAGTAGAATCTTCAGTTTTGAAACTGGAACTTTAATTATTACAGATACAACTTTCTTCTTCTAGGTTATCCCATGGATAATTGTTATAATTGGATTGTTATAAAAATGGGTAATTAAAGGATTGTAATTTCGGTTGTCCAAAATCTACATATTATGTAATTAAAATTATTCAATTTCATTTTAGTTGAATTATGAAACGTGTTAATAGTGTTTGAATGTTTAAGAGTATATATGGCTTGACCTATGAGCATATAAGCAATTATATCAATAATTGTATTTCAACATTAATTTTTTTGTTAAATGATAATGAAACGTATATGACAAATAATAGTATTCAAAACAATAATAGGATTGTAATTTGGTATATGTCCAAAACCCACATATTATGTACTTAGTATTAATATATTTTATTTTAATTGAAATATGAAAAGTTACAATATTTGAATGCTTAAGAATGAATATAACTTAACCTACGAATCTAAACAATTATGTAGATTTCTCTCACCCACATCAGTCCCAAACTGTAAAGTGTCATCTCAGCTGTAGGCATACTGATGTGTGTGGTCTGGTGTAGTAATAGTAGTGAGATTCTGCTAGTGTCAGCTGCGACATATATTAAAGAAACACCCTTAAATATCACACGTGTCTGCCAGTTCCTTACACAACATAGTATTGTATATATTATGTTATATTTGCTTGTTGTTCGTGGAATTGTATACGACTGAAAAAAACGCAAAATGTATAATATTTCTTAATTTCAAGAAAAGAGGCAAATAAGAATTAAAATAAAAAATGTATTTATACTATATTAATATTAGTTCGTTAAAAAATTACAGAGTTTTAAAAATTATGATTGAACTAAAAATCTACAAGTCCAAATATTTAATGAAATATTAAATAAAACAATATTAATGAACTATAATAGGTCTAAACGTTATGCTAGTTTTATTCTCTAAATATACCACTGAATTTTAATGTTGTGGTGATACATAATCCCCATTGTAAAACGAATTGAGAATAAATCACCATGTGCCTCATTACAAGAATATGTTCATCCCTCTCAAGGATATTCTCTTGTAAGGGGAAATCTGGAAGTGATTGCTTGAATCCGAAGTTAAATTGAACTAATTACAATGAAATAATCAATTAGATTTTGAAACGGCGGGGAGAAATTTTCTAACAAATAATTGGCAGATTGGCCGTAATTTAATTAATCTTTTAATTAAAGTGTATTGGCAATGCTGGATAATTCTCTAAGTAGAATCTTCAGTTTTGAAACTGGAACTTTAATTATTACAGATACTACTTTCTTCTTCGAGGCTATCCCATGGATAATTGTTATAATTGGATTGTTATAAGAATGGGTAATTATAGGATTGCAATTTTGGTTGTCCAAAATCTATATATTATATATTTGATATTATTACATTTTATTTTAGTTGAATTATGAAACGTCTTAGAATTGTTTGAATATTTAAGAATATATATAATTTGATCAATGAAAATCTAAGCAATTATATTAACAATTGTCTTTTAACATTATTTTTTTGTTAAAAGATTATGAAACGTATAATATAAAAAATTAGTATTCAAAACAATAATAGGATTATAATTTTCTGTAGAATGTCTTTGGATAATTGTTATAAATGGATTATTATAAAAATGGTTAATTATAGGATTGTAATTTTAGTTGTCCAAAGCCTACATATTATGGACTCAGTATTATTATATTTTATTTTAGTTGAATTATGAAAAATAACAATATTTGAATATTTAAAAATGTATATCTCTTGACCTATGAAAATCTAAGCAATTATAGTAATAATTGTATTTTAAGATTAATTTTGTGCTAAATGATTATGGAAAGTATACGAAAAAAATTATTATTCAAAACAAAAATAAACTGAAAGTGTTAATATAAAATAAAACTAAGCCTTATTTAATTGTAAATAAGTTTCGGAATGACTATTTCGGTTTTTGTAATAATCAAATTTGCAAATAATGAATGAGTCAAGTCATTCAAGGAAAGTCTAATAATTTTGAATACTACCCACAATTTATTTATCATTTAAATTGATTATTTTTAAAGAAAATTTATAACGGAAAAAAAAATTCAGTGTAAATGTTCAAATATTTTGTGCAGAGAATGTTTCAAACATTTAAGTATTGTAACAAAGCCCTTTGATTTTTAATAATATCTTAATGTAAAAAATAATTTTAAATAAAAAATAGTTATATTTTTGTATGCACTTTTCAATAATTTTAAAAACAAATTTTTATGTATTTTTTTCCCCACCCTATTTTCAAATGTTTAGGAATTGGGTATATCGGTTTTTAATCAATCATGGCAATTTAATCAATTTTTTTTAAAAACATCTTGTTGAATCGAATAATTATAAGAAAAAATTATTGAATGGAAGGAACTTAAAAGAAATAGGTTTCTTGACATTTGAAATGGGAAAATCGAGATGTACTATTTAACAATAATAAAAATCTTTTAACAAAGTCACACTCATTTCATAAACATTGATTACTAAGGTTAAAGTTATTTTTTATTTAATGTAATTTTAAAAATTGTAAAATATGAAGGCAAAGGTTCCTTCAAGAGTATTTTTTAGTATTTTTTAATTCTTTAGTATTATTTTAGCAATCTCAACCTTACATGAATTTAATTAGTGTTACTAATTTTATAAAATTATTGAAAAAATCATTAAAAATTTCATTCTTAAAAGGTTTTTTTCTTAACGTTGTTCAATCCCAAAGGTATCTTAGAATACCTAAATTTATTTTTTTGTATGCATGTTATTTAGATGCATCTTTTTTTATACTACAGTAAAATACATACATATAAAACATAAACACCTGTAAAGATATAAAATGAATATTATATATAAAATAATATGAAGTGAATCAAATATAAACTATATAAATGAGATATTTTTACAGATTAATTTTTATATCTTTAAATTTGAATTTGGTGGTTTAATTTAAAAATTAAATATTAATGATCAATTAGACAAAATCACTGATTCTAATTTATATTGAATGCTTGATATCAATAATAACTTTCAGTCATTGAAAAAGTAAATATAAAATAAATTCCAACTGAATTAATTTTTGTTTTACAATTTTAAGCTAATTTGTATTGAATGATTTGTGTCAATAATAACTCTCAGCAATTGTAAAATTAATTAGAAGGTAGAAATTTTTTCAACTAAATTATTTTTTATAATAATGAAAATATAAAGCTTATTTACGTTGAATGGTTTGTATCAATAATAAATTATTGCAAAACTAATTATAAAGTAAATTCCAACATAATTATTTTTTTACAATAGTGAAACTATTAAGCTTATTTGTAATAAATGGTTTGTATCAATAGTAACTCTCAATCATTGCAAAATTAACTGTAATATAAATTTCAACTGAGTTAATTTTTGTTTTTAATAATAAACTATAAAGCATTGAATAATATTTCCATTTTTTAGATATAAATTAAATAAACTAAAATATATTATTATTTTAGATAATTAATTTTTTCCATTTATATAATTAATTTTATTTTATTTAGAATATAATATTTCCAATTACTCTAGTTATAATCTTTCACATATATATGTTCACACAAATGTTTAACAAAAGTTTCCATTATATTCTAATTTAAATTTAAAAAAAAAAAAAAAAAAAAAAAAAAATATCAAATTTTTTTTTTGAATGTATCAATTTAAACATGAAAAATAAAATATCCATGTTTCTCATTTCTATTAAATGAAAAATTAAAATTATTAATTCAGCCATAAAATGTAAATTGTGTTTGGTCGATTAGATGAATCCTTACAGAAATACGTAATAAATGAAAATATTATGTTATTTTTTTTCAAATAACATTCTAAACATTCGGATGCAAGTACATCAGAATATTTCTATGCTCACAATGACAATAAACAATAAATATTTGAAATGTTACAGTGAATGCAGTAAATATTTGTTTTCAATGCATATTAAATATAAATAAAATAAGACAAGGATCATATAAATTCAAACTGAGTTTACTGAATCTAATGTTCTGAAATAAATCTTTATTAAAAAAAAATCTATTTTCAAAGAAACGTACTTGAATATGTAATATCCGTGTTTACCGATCAACAAATTAAATAAATATAATATTTATTCTTCGAACAGTATGTTTATATCTTAATAATATTTCCCCTACATTTTTAACAGTGACTTTATTTGCATAAGTTTTTTTTTTTATATGATTTCGCGTGATCTTTGTCGTTTAAAGTCAAAATTGTAATTGTAAAGTCAAAACTGAATACAAATGAAAAAATATAAAAAATGGATATTTTATCTTTATTTGAAAGCAAATGATACAAATTATTATTTATTTATATGACAGCATGTTTCGAGTTTTTTTTAAAATTATATTCTTCCTGTATTTGCGGCTAAAACTGTTTTATTTGAATCTAAAATGGAAACGGGAATTAAATTTCGATTAAATTTATATGTGTTTACTTTGTACCTATATTTTTTCAAGAATTTTTAGATAAAAAAAAATTATAAAGAAAATCTTCATTTTACATTTCAATAAAATCATTACTCAATATGACGTAACTAAACGACAATTCAATTCTAATCTTAATCACGTAACTAATCTTTTGTTATGACTTATTACGTTTCTAATTAAATCATTTACAGCTTATTGATGTTAATTAAAATTTGCAATTTGAAAACGTTTTACACACCTTTTCATTTGAAGATTGCAGTAATCCCCTCTGTACAAATTAATTGCCACGATTTATCAAAGAGTTCCATTGTCCAAAATCTCGAAATTAGTTTGTAATCACGGATTTATCTTCATTTCAAATGCTATTTCTTCAAATTGTCATAAGAATTTCAATAAGTACTTGATTGTTTGTTATAAATTGTTAAATATCATTTTAAAATAAACATATTTATTAAGTGGTTGTTTAACAAAAAGTTTTTATAGTACAGTTCTAAATGTATTTAAAAAAAGCTAACATTTAATGTATTACACAATAATAATTAAATTTATTGTAAAAAGGAAAACACATTATAAGTATTTTTCGATAGCTAAATAGTTAATAGATAATTACATTAGCTTAATTCATATTCTTATTACATCAATCGAATAATTTGTTAGTTTCCTAGAAGAACAAGTAATTATTTTTTGCATTCTTAAATCATTGATTTGTTAATAGATTTGAACGAATCATATCATATATCTATATCTATATCGATCTATCTATCTATATATATTTTTCGACACTGCGATATAAAATAATTTATTAAATAAAATATTTTTAAAGAAAAATTATTTTAAACAAGAGATATACATGATTTAAGGTAAAATTTGAAAAACATTCTTTGAAAATTACAATGCTTTTAGTTATTGAGTTTTTATTCTTTTATTGTTCTTGGAATACTATATCGAATTTCGACATGCAATAAGATGGAATACGGGCCTGAATGGCCCAGTGGCTAGCGCTCTAGTGCTCGGTACGACAGGTTTCAGGTTCGAGTCCCGGCGGTGCCGTGGATGTTTGTAGTGGTTCGGAATCCACTTTAAACTGTAGGTCCCGGTCTAATATGAACATAGAGCGTTGCGGGGGCATTGTTACTCCGCGTCCGTAGCTTATCTTCAAGTTACGCGTGCCCCCTGTGTAATGCAAAGTGATTACGTATGTGCAGCGCTTGCCTTAAGGCATCCAAGGCCAAGCTGTCTAAGTGTTTGCCAGCTGCATTAGAAAGAAAAAAAAATAAGATTGAATTCAAGTTTTATTTTTTTAATCTTTTTTTAATGCAATTAAAATACAATTAACATTACGAATAAAATTATTGTAAATAATAAGATTAAACCATACGATTAAATTTATTGTAAATAATAAGATTAAACCATACGATTAAAATTATTGTAAATAATTATTGGTTAGTTAAATCTTAAAATGTTCTATAAAATCATGTTTTAAATAATTATATAAATTGATGTAAAACAAAATAACAAAGACTGTAAATATTATTAAATTATTGAAGTAGTATAAAAAAAGTAAAAGATTGATATATCTGAAATATAATATAAAAAGTAAATGGTAAACATGGTTCTTGAATTAGTAAAATGAAGAGAAAATTATGTTATTTAATTATGTATATAGAGAATAACGTTAATTAATTGTAAGAAATTACAAAAAAAATTTTCAATGTTTGAAGTTTGATTCCCTTTATTTCATGTTTCTGATTATTTATATACTATTTTTCATTTCATCAGAAATAGTTCAATTTGTTTTTTTTTGTTTTAATTTATTATTACTTTTGCTTTATTTTCTTATTATTTATAAGAAACATTTTCTTAAAAGATTTCATAACTTTTGAACGATAAGATATTTAAAATATCATCTATATTATATATTAAAAGTAACATACGTTATACATTGAATTTGAAAAATTGTAAAATTTTTCCATTAAATTATGACACATAAATTGCCCAAATATGATATGCAAAATTGTACATTTTTTCTGATGTCGTTTTCAGGTAACGCTTTACTGTTCCAATATTATATCGATATATTTCTACAAGTCAATGTAGTTGATTAAGTTTTAATGTGCTTTGCAATATGTAGCCTATTAAAACATATGCATTACTTAGGAATATGTAGTTTAGAAAATACCAGAATTTTGGATAAATTTTCTACAGAAATGAAGATGAATATTCATTAATTAGTGTAGAACATTATTAATCGTTCTATATGGACATATAAAGTTTTCTGATAATTCGGGTAAATTCTGTAAATTTACCGGCAAAGTTATTGCTATGTTGTTTAGAATCTTTTATAACTTAACATGCATATTTCATACCTTATTCATATTTTTCATTAACACATGCTGAAAGTTCTGTAATATATTAGTGAAAGCATTTCAGCGATATTATAACTTCATCACATGTATATATATATCTTCTAAATAAATATAGTCACATACAATTATTTGTTCATCGCATATATATATATATGTATATACATATATGTATGTATGTATGTGTGTGTGTGTGTGTGTCTGTGTGTGCATGTATGTTCTTGGCAAACTTCAGTTTGAGCTTGAAATCTATTTGGCACATTAGTGCAGCCTTTATCGAAAGGAGCTATTTCTATAGTAAAACTATTGTTACTTTTTGTTTTATCTTAAAACACTTACTTGTTGTATAAAGTAACTTTGATTTGTATATATTATGCACATGTATCCCAGATAAAGCAATCTTCAAGATATTTTAATATAATTTTTTAATTGATTTTCTGGAGGACTCGTCTCTTATCTTGTTTTGGATTTCTGTTAATTTCTGTGCTTTGGATTTCTGTCCATCTGTTTATTTTCATTTTTTCTCTGTGCTACCATAGTTTTTATCTTTAACCCTTTGAAGTTTATGTATGTCTAGTGATTTTCAGTTACTTCGCTAAAGCTGAATGAACACGTGAGACTTTGAATAAATTTCAGTTTCTTTTTATCTATGAAATGAAATTTAAACATAGATTTAAAAGAAACATAATGAACGCTAATATAACTTAACGTATAACGGACGCTAATACAGCTTTTTATACAAACTAATTTTTTTAAAGTAGTTTAAAACATATTTGTCAATTCTTTGTCTTTCTATGTTTTTATTTTTCTCTAATTTTAATCTATGCAATAATAATTATATATATATCTACAATAACGTACATTTCAGAAATGGCTAATTAGGCTAAATCCTAATAGATTATATTTATTTTTATTATTTTGAAATAAAGTTTGATTATTAATAATGAAACCTAATAATGTTCAATCAAATGATACACGTCTTATTCCTATGTTTCTTCAATTTCCAGTGCGACCACTAGAAGTCAAAATAGCTGCTCCCCACTATCCCCTGAACGCCGGCAGTCGCAAACAAATCATCTGCGAGACCACGGGGTCACGTCCCAGGGCACTGCTGTCGTGGTGGCTGGACGGCAAAAAAATCGGAGCAGGTACCACTGACACCGTGTCTGACGGGGGCAACCTCACCGTCAGCACCCTTCACCTGGTGCCAACGCCTAATGACGACGGAAAGATTCTGTCCTGCAGGGCTGAGAACCCGGCTGTCCCGAATTCTGCAATTGAAGACGAGTGGACCATTCGGGTGCATTGTGAGTATTTATTTTGACTTAAAATATTTAATTATAAATCTCATGTTTAGTAAGGCATTTATTTGAATAACCAAATAAATGCCTCAGTAAACATGAGATTTATCATCAATCGTGACTCTTTCTCGTCATGTTTGTATTTATATATGCATTACTCGTTATATTTGCATTTATGTTTACATTTCTCATCATGTTTAGAGGAGCTTTGTCTACTCAAGTGTAGAGAAACAATTTATTGATGATTTGCAACTAAGATGCCTGCGGACTAGTAAATAAATGTTTTCAATTAAAATGTGCATGGAAGAGATTATTTAGGCAAGATTGCATTTTTGATTTAACGTGTTAGCATGTGTTGTGTTAATAAGTATACATTGATGTGCTTTTTAAACCATTATAATCATTTTTATAGAAATTCTTGTGCGGCTAACACATTAAATACTAGGATCAGTATTAGGTTTTGGAATTATAAATAAGTAACATAAACCTGAGATTCATTAAGTCTAATAGTCATAAAATATTTTTGCATTCAAGCATTATTTGTGTATTGGTATAACAAACAGATATATTAAATTCCTTTATAAAAAGATTACTTCAACCAGTTGGATTTACTTAGGTGATAGTTAAAAATCCATTTCTTTTACTACACAAATCTCGATTCTATAACAATATTTAAATAGTTTAAGAGTTAATGTGTTTACATTAACAATTTAAAGAAACTAAGAGATACATGGATTATTTTAGTAAACTTATATGCTATATTCATATTAACCTTTTAAGCAGTAACAAAAATGATTATAACATTAATGTAATTCTTGATAATTTTTATAATTCTTTCAAATGCGATTTATATTATATTATATATAACTACTGCTGCATTTTTAAAATAATTATTAATTTATTTTACTTCGTAAATTTTATTAAATACATAAACAATATAAACAGATTTATTTCTGAAATGTAATTAAATTAACAAAAAGAAATAAATAAAATACCTAAATTAATTAGAATTGAGGAATGAATGAATTAGAATTTATCACTGTGTATATTAATCTCGAGGCTTTATGCATATATGCATAAAATCATGAGTAATCAATTACATTATCAACTGTATCATTTGAAAAAACAGCGATTTTGTATCATCTTTAGAATAAAATGTATGATAATATCTGTACTATGTATTAATGGATATTTAAATTAAATTACGACAATTTCATTACTTAAAGACATGTAATTATATATTCGGTATTTAAACACCCTTTTCAGCATATTAATATAATTGTCTTTTAAACATTTACGTTTAAGGAACGGATGGTTAGATATTTATAATAGTCTATAAAGTTTAATTTTACGCTTAATAAAGGTTTAAGGGGGTTTTAATTAAACTTCATAAACTTTAAGACATTTCAAATTTATAGCTCAATTCATTCTTAAATTATTCATACCATATTTATTAACATTGGTCTCTGTTAAATTTTAAACTATTATAAGCGGGTCAGACGTGGAATCTTTAATTGGAAGATTTGGGAGTATGACAATATAAAATATGCTTCTATGGAAATTTATTAAATGATAAATTGTTTATTTTATGAAAAATGTCGTGTTTTATCTGAATATTTTCTTGCAGCCAAATAAGTTAGTGTAAAAATTGTAGTTAAAGCTGCTTAAAATAAGTTACGAATATTATTATTTCTTTATAAATCCATTTTAATAAAATTTTATTTTTTAAAATATATTATTTATATAACAGTCTATAAATCGTTTGCTATTAATTTATTTTATGTATACCAATATAAAATAATTAAGATTAGCGGATTCATTATTTACGAAAAAATGATTGCTTTTATAATACATAGTAATCATGTTTTACATTACGACAAAGTTCTGTTAATATTATTTTTATATATCAATAGTATACAAATAATTTAGTAAGAAATCAATATTTTACATTATTGTACGCTTTTCTATAAATATTAAATGAAAATTTATAAATTTTCATATAAATCAGTAAACCAAGTACTTCATTTGAAATATTCTTATATTGAATATCCGTTGAAGAAGAGAATTAAATAAATAATTTTTATTTAATATCACCCTTATTTTTATTAAAAGGTTCTTATATGAAAAATATTTATTTTAACAAATTTCAAATTATTATTTCATAAAACGGAATATTTTTTAAAAAAATAATAAAAGCAATATAAATATAAGTAACGATTAATGATAAAAAATATTTCCTGTATTTATTTGAAATATAGATCAATTTAACCCTTTATCTAATCTTTCTCGTTTTGGTAAGGAATAGCTTAGTAGAGATAAATAATAGCTTCAAAATATTGTGTAAAATTTACAACATGTTTTAACATATTTTTTCGCAAATATAAAATAATACAAAATATTTAAAAAAATATCAAAAAATGAATCTCGAAAAGATGAATTCCAGACAAACTTTAACATGAAGGTTAACCTACATGTTTTAGAATATTTTTTCGCCTTTTTTAAATAAAAATATAAAATAATACAAAAAATATTTATTTTTTCATATGGCAGTAGTATCTGATACAGAATAATCGAATTTCATCACTATGAAGAGGTTTTGATGGTATGTGTAATTATTTCATGTTCTTACTTTCGATTCATTAATTTTGTTTATCATTGCATTATTGCCCTTGACCAAGGTTAAAAGCCGTTTGACATTTCAACAAATTTATCTGTTCATTCTTTTCGAAATACAATCAGTATTAAAGGATTTTCAAAACTGTCTTTCTCACTTTTATATTCATGAAAATATTAGCAAATACATGTAAAGCGTTATATTTTACATATGTATATATTTTTCATGGCATGGACTTGGGGTGCATCTTTGGAAATGATTTTTCTTGCAGCCATTCATGGACTTGGGCATCCAGATCATTTGGATGACAATGCGCCATGTCATATTGGTTTGAAGAACATTCTGAATTAACGAATGATCTGGCCACCTAGATGCATGAATCCCATGAGATTTATGGGATTATCTTTCCTGCCGAAAATATAAAGTTATCTTTAAGACAATATATTTATTTTCATAATTTTTTCTGATTACTTCTATACTCAAACTTACTTCTATATTCATCTCTAACATTTCACCAAAAAGAGCATATGTAAAATGAATTATTCAAATTCATATATTCAAAACTTATTTTTTTTATTTATTATTCATATCTTTTCTATAAAACACACAAAAATATTTTATATATTCAAAACTTATTATTCATATCTTTTTATATATTTATATAAACACTTTCTCATAACAAAGTATTTTTTACAACTTTAAAGAGCAGTATTTTTGCTAACTTAAAATGTCTTTTTATACTTTATATTTGCTTACAAAATTACAAATACCCTTTAAAAATAACTAGTATGTATATAGAATAATAGAATGGCTAGATGTAGGAGTATAATAGTATAATAGAATGGCTAAATATAGGAAATTTATATAATTGCAAAAATAAAAGAAAATTTCTGCATTTTAAGCGCAAAGAGGCCATATTTGTAATAAATTAAAACTTATTTTTGTAATAATTAAATAGCTTCTAAAAATCTTCTATTGTTGATTAAACAGATAATTTTATAAGGCTTAGTACTGAGTAAAAACCTCTAAACGTACTTGATTTGCTGATAAAAAATTAAGTATATTTGCTACTTGTTATATCTTTGCTAAGAATTTGGAAAATTAAAAAAATAATATATTTTTATAAAAAAAGACGTGAGTCGGATTCTTATATCGACTTAACTCTCGACTTCCACAAACTCTGGACTCCTTGCTCTTGACTGAAAATCCTGCTTCCCACCTCTGCTTTTTATCATCCTTTTTTCTATGTATTTTTACATTAGCATATTTTCTCTTCTAATCTGGGAAGTGTTTTGCTGTTTATTCTTTGATTTTTGTGTTCGTCTATTGATTTTTATTTGTACATTTGTATATTTGTGCATTTGTACTTCTGTACAAATTACACGCACTATGGATTTTAGGAAAATTATTTCCAATTTTTTCTTTTATTTTTATTTTTATTTCCAATTTTTTTGATGGAACAAACTAGGAATCGCATGAGTAATTTATGTATAGAGAATGCTATTATGGTTTTGTTTTATATACTAATATGCTATTTGTATTCCGGAAACATCATTTGTCCATCTTTAATTTATTTGTGTTTTCTGTAGTATTTTTCCTATGACAACCAAACCACCGAAAATATATATACGATATATAAACCGAGAATATATATAAGCCACCGAATCCCTAAATAAGAAACTAAAAGAAAAGATACGACTACAATGCATTATCGGCTGCTATATTATGCGTGCCTAATGTAAATAGAGGAAGATAGTTCCCAGGATATTTACAATGCTGTTTCTTGTTTCTTCTCGGGGTTGATGTAGTTGGAAATATATTCCTCGTTCTGGTCTAACACATTGACAATAATACACACTGACATATAATTTCAAAGTGGATTTGATTATCTAAACATTTTAGAAGCGGATTAATGTGCATCTCTAAAAAGCCAGGTTAAAAATAAAAGCTTACAGCTTCACACACTCTGGTAATTTTTAAAGAAAAAATGGCCTTTGTTTTCAATTTAGACTCACGCATTGGTGATTATTTAGTTGAGGCAAATTCTGAATATATAGCAATTTCTGAATGATAAGGATGAAATCGAAATATGATCGAAATATTTTGATTTGGTTTGGTTTGTCGCTCTACGATCATCTTGTGCACATGACACTCTCCTAATTTTTGAAGAACTCTTCTAATTTTTTTTCCTACGCTCATCTCTTCGCTCTACGATCTACGTGCACACGACATTCTTCTAATTTCTGAAGAAAAAATGTCCATAAATGAAACATTGTTTTCAATTTAGGCTCAACTGTCTGTAATTATTTAGTTGAAGCAATCAAATACTTGCATCCATTTTTATTTTAATGGTGAGTAAAATGTTTTAGTACAGGATCAGGGAATAGAAGTTGCATGTTCAGACCTGTTAGAATCACACAGATGATTTGAGACTACGTCCTCCAATAAGTGAACTTTGTACATAAAGACCAGTCCAGACTTAACGAGTGAAACGATAGTTGGTTTCAAGAAAGCTTTCCAAATTGGAGTGTTTCAGTGTTGACGAAACTTAAAATCGAGCGAGAATGTTTCAGAATTCTTAAGAAAAGCAAATTTCCGCTGTAGATAAAGTTGGTTTTTGGTCTTCAAAGCAATTTTCGAGCTCAACTTGTACCCCATTTTCAACCAACTATCATTCGTTACGGTCTTTTCCTTAAGATTGCGAATGGTGTGAAATGGATTATAATGTTTCAAGATTTTCTTATCCAACTAGGATTTATTATATATGATACATTGTTTATAATCATCAGTGGAATTTTAATTGTGAGTGCAATTATACAAAGTAAATTCTTAACTCAAAGTAAAAATTAAATTAACTTTGTAATTATATCGTATTTATCTTTTCATCAAACCCATTTAAAATTACATTTCGGTATTACATTCCTTTACAAAGACATTTTGTTTCTACCTTGGTCTTTATATTTAAGAATACTATAACTTTATTATACACAGATTTTTTAAATTATTTTGTGGAACAGTAAAACGATGTTATTGAAATTTATTAAATTCTTACAATTTTAAATAAGTTAGAAGAAGGTCAAAAACTATATCTTTTCAAAACTAATCTTTTTTTCTTTCTTTTTTGTTTAATTTTAATTAAGTTTATTGTTTTCAATTATATTTTTTTCAATAATATAATTTTTAATTGAACAAAATTTTTAAATTTTAACAAAAAAAATATTTCCCGTTTATCTTATTTACATGGTATGATAGGATTTAAAACAATTTTTTTCATAATAAAAATGCTTTTTTGTTAGCGATTTATTTTTCTGCATAGTTTATGCTGTTACTTTGTTATAATAGTTCAATTTTCTGCATTTTATAAAATATAATTTCAGCTAACATTTTTTACATTACTTTGGTTTCATTAAAGATGTTTATATTATATATTTATTTATGTTAGTAGATTTTAAATCAATCATCAAACTGATTAGCATGTTCCGAACTATCTTTAAGTTTCTTAGTCCATCAATACATTTATTTAATTTTCATATCTTCTTGCAATTCATTTATAAACAAGTATGATGCACTAGCAAGTAGCGGTAACGCGCCCGAATCCGCCATCCTTGTTTATTGAGCTACATGAAATAACTGCTCATTACTTTACATTCAGCGAATAATATCACTACTTGTTAACTGAAAGAACTGAAAAGGAATTTAAAAGAACGATGTTTTATAGCTCACATGATTATGTAAGGACACGAGTTATCTCATTCAAGCAGAACGAGGATTTAAAAAAAAGGTTTTACTATCGTAACTATTTAATTACCAAACAAAAATGTTGTAATTTATGGGAAGTCTTTCTTTTAGATCAAAATCTTTCAAGAATTATTTTATTAAAGTGTTTTTCGGGTATTATGTCAGAAAAGGTTAGGGCTCATCTGCGTGTGGTCTTGATTCATTGTTATTCGTAGATACAAATTAAATTATTTATTTAAATAATAAAACAGACTTTTAGCTGTCATATTTATTTAAAATTTACTAAGACTGATGGCAACACATAACACACAAACTGGCAACACATAACACACAAAACATAATTATATAACAAATATTTACAAAATCATCTTAAAAGCATGCTCGTTTAGGTCTTAGTAGTCTCCGTACTGCCGGGAACTATCCGATTATCAGTTCCAAAGTTTAACTGACAAAAAATAGTGCAAAGCCCAAAGTCTCACGTAAGTTCAACCTATCCTTGAAAGGAGGATGTATCAAGTTTGAGTTTAAGGTTATAGCTTTTTGTGTGAATGTATGGTGGATCCTTGCTATGTCAAATCTCTTCTATATTTTGAAAACTCTGCAAAGTGCTACAACTCCAGTTTTTTAGGAGTAATTTATTTAAACTATACTTTTCTGGAATTGAAATGAAAAAATACGATTTTTTAAGAATTTAGTCAATTCATACAGTCGACATCGTGTTTTTATTCGTTAAAATTTAATTAATGCATTGAACACTAACATTATTACGTATGACATTATAGCATTTAAAATAACAAATATCATTTTATCTTGTGCATTTTTAGGTAAGTTTGCTAAGAAAATATTTAGTACTCCCGTTTCATAATTTAAAAATCTAAGTTCATTTTCTATACAACATCTGCTTATTTGCTTTTTATGTCATTTTGTTATGCTTGTATATCATTTTGTTGTTATTTTCCCATGCTTTTTGTTATTTTGCTTAGCAGCAGCTGTTTAATTGTTTTACTAATGTTACTTTTTATTTAAGTTAAAGAATTACTTAACTTTACTAAGTAAAAAGTTACTTTACTAAGATAAAAGAATTAAGATCGATTACTTTTTTAGGCACATGAAAAAAACTGTTTAATTCAAACAGACAACTGTTGGTTTAATTAAGTATAAACCACACAGTAATCCTTTTAAAGTGTATATTTAGTAAAAAGAAAACTTAATTTTCGATTATTTAGTTTTAAATTAATTTTTTAAGGAATTCTCATTCCAGTTAGGTGAAAAATATGAAGTTTGATGAAAATTAATAAATTAAATATATGTTGCAAAATTGTTGTTAAATCGTATTTACTATTTTTAAGAATTTAAATAATTTTTTTTTAATTTGTAAATATTAATTTCTTAAGAACAATGAAAAATTTATTCATTTATATCGTGTTTGTATGCAATAGATTACAATAAATATACATAAAAATTATATACCGGAAGTTAAAATCAATTTAAAATTGTATACAATTAAATGTGTTAGTTAATACACTTAAATGTTTATACATTTAATGCTACAGTTATTTGTGCATTCAAGTTATGTACACATTATTTGTAGCATTAGAATATTTTTGTTAAACTATAGAAAAAAATAAATATATAAATTTAAATAAAAAAATTTGTATTTTTTTATTTAATTTTCTTCTAGAGTAAAATTTTAAACTTATAAATAACGTTTTTTTTTTATTAACACACTTCCATAAACCATCTTCTAAAGATAAATTTTAATGATAATGTAATGCAACTACTTTACAATTTTTAATTTCTTCCCAGTTATAAAATTCTTAAATCAGTGTATATATAATTATATTTGAATTGATTATAACTTAATTAATGCTAGGCATAAATTTGAAAACCCATTTTAAGCTATATTATAATTCATGCATCGAAAATTCTAAAAATCATAATTTAAATGAATAAATTAAAATAAGTTTTTCTTAAAAATATATCCTTTCTAATTAGATGGTAAAATAAAAATAATGAATACAAAATTTAATTGACTTTCCTATATTTTTTGTTTATACATGCCTCAAATAATTTTTATAGTAAGTCTTATATTTGGAAAGTTTAATTTATCGTTATTTTTTTAATGCAAACTATTTCCTGAAGCTTTGTGTTTTAAACATTTTTACAAAACACTCTCGAATGGTCTGCATATTCATAAAAGTTTCCTCACGACGTCGTAAATAAAAGTATAAACATAAAGAACTGAAAAGTTATCTTTTTGACGATGAAAAACACACAAAATTTTATGATATAGTTTTCAACGTAAACTCGCAAAAAGAATCTGGGATTGAAAGTTTTTGAAACTCATAAAATATTTTTTTCGTTGATAAAACTACTTTTTTAGAAAAAAACTCAACATATTGAACCTTTTTTTTTAAATTTAAACCTGATTTCTATATATAAGACTAGCTATTTTTTATAATATTTTACGATGTAAATAAATTGCAAGATAATTACTTCAATGATAAAAAAATTAAATTAAATGAGCGTTTTTCTTTTCAAATAAATTTATTCACCCAATAATCAATTGGTATTCCTTTTTATTTGTTTCTTCGCCTGCAATCATAGGCATACGTGATTAAATAAATATCAGTATTTAAATTTCTTATTTAACTGTTATATTATTAAAACTCATTACAAATAAAAAGTAGCTTATACTTATAGAAAATTATTTTAAAAAATTTGAATTTAATTCTAATTACATTTTTATTACTATAGTTAAAATTATGAATCATGAAATTTGAAAAATATGATTTTTAATTTAATATGTATTTATTTTTTGTTCATTGAAAATTTAATTTCGTATATATACATATATTTAGCAAAACATTTTCTTAGCATAACTCATAGTAATCTAATCATAGTCATGGTATTGTACATATTACCACAAAGTTATATCAATCTATATAGTACATAGTGACACGAAGTTCACTCTGCATAGTACATAGTACCCCAAAGTTATAGTACTCTACATAGTACATAGTACCCCAAAGTTCTACAAAGTCATAGTATTCTACATAGTCCATAGTACTACAAAGTTATAGTACTCTATATAGTACATATTACTACAAAGTCATAGTACTCGACATAATACTGCAAAATTATATCTACATAGTACATAGTTAAATAAAATGATAATAATCTGTATAGTACAGAGTACCACAAAGTTATAGTATTCTACGTAGTACTGCGAAGTTATACTACTTTACATAATACATAGTACTACATAGTACTCTAAATGGCAAAATAATTTGATTGTAAATATTATATTTGATACTTCAATGTATCATTATTTTTTTAATTAAAACTATTTCAGGGTTTTTTTTTTAAACGTTTTTACGAAATACGTTACATTAGAATGGTGTGCATATTCATAAAAGTTTCCTCACGACGTCGTAAATTAAAATATAAGCATAAAAAAAACACTGAAAAGCTATCTTTTTCACCAAGAATTTATAAAACAAATTATCTATAAAACACTACATATACTATACTTTTAAAGTTTTTTTTTAAGGTTATCTTTGATAATTTAAACAAAAATGATAATTATTTTATGTGTTCTTCATTTTAGTAATTTGATAGTATACCAATAATTAACTATTTGCATTTCGTTACTAAAGCATGTCTTGTTAAGCTATAAATGTAAAAAATATCCTGATAATATCGTATTGTTTAACTTTACATTTTTATGTAATTTCTAATATTTTAATTCGAGTACAACTAATATTATATTCCTCAATTTAATTCCGTTTAGATGCACCAATTATAAGCCTAGCACTGGGAGCCTCGATAAGCATATCCAACATCAAGGAAGGTAGCGATGTCTATCTCGAATGCAATATCCGTGCAAATCCCTGGGTAAATGATGTCACATGGCAGTTTGAAGATCACTACGTATCCAGTAACAAATCAGCAGGAGTCATTATCAGCAATCAGACTTTAGTACTGCAGAGTGTAAGACGAGAGCACAGAGGGAGATACCGCTGTCTGGCTGGGAATTCAGAAGGGCAGAGTGTCAGTGATTATTTGCATCTTCTGGTCCAATGTAAGTTTGCCATTACTCTATTGTTTGTCATTATGTAATGTTTATTTTTTTGTCTTTATGCTTTGAAAATAATACATTGCAAGATCTTATTTTTAGAAAGGATAATTTAAATGCTAATTTGGTTGTATTTATGTAAAATATATTTCAATATGATAATTAAGATTTGTACTGCATTTAATAATGTTGGTCGACAAAAAAAATCACATGTACTCAAGAGAGACTCGTCAGTATAACAAAGGAGTATTTAAATGCTAATTCGATTGTATTTATGTAAAATATATTTAAATACGATAATAAATGTACTGTGCTTAATAATGTACGGTGTACTGTATTTATTGGGTTGGTGCATAATTATCAGGCGCTTCTTTGACGTGCTATATTTTAACAAAAATTTACAATATTTTATAAATTTATGAATGGAAATATCCTTCTACTGTTAGGTTATAACAATGAATGTCCATAATCATACTCATATTCGTCATATTATGCACTGCGGATGAATCATCGCTTCTCTTCAAAAACCTCAAAAGCAAGAAAGTCCGAATTTCGTCAGGAGTTTCACCAAAAGGAATAACGAAGTACGTGCACTGTAAGAAGGCAATGTGGTGTGTTTGGTGGGACCTAAGTGGAATCATCCATTGGGAAATCATCTTAAACGGGATTTGTTATTGGTGAAACGGCAACGATAAGTGTCAAGAATGACGTATTCCAAACAAAAAAGACAAGCGGTAATTCAGCATCAACAACTAGCTATGTTTATATGACTCAAATCGACCGCCTACAGGCTGCAATCGAAACGAAAAGATTGATAATATCGTTTAAAAACGCCCTATAATTATATACAAACCCAATAATAATGTTGGTAGACAAACAAATTCACATGTAATACAATTTAAAAAGACTGGTATACCTGTACACCTAGTACAACCTGTACTTATATATATATATATTTATGTACTCAGGAGATGCTCGTCAGTATAACAAAGGAGTACACAAGTGAGTTTAATGTGATAAAAGTGTCTTAGTCTACTAAAGAAACCTTCTTACAATTATTTTAAATAATTTAACGAGGTATACAAATGTACTATTATAAATCGTTTTCTCAATTAAAGGTATATTTCATGGATAACAGGTAAGGGCAAAAAGTAATGGAATGAAGACTTGAAATTTTTATCATAAATCAAAAGATTAATAATTGAATGTTCACAATTTTCTCGAATTATAAAACAAAGGTTGCATTGTAAACATCATTTTTCCTGTACATTCCATTTTATTTCGCAAACGTTTAAAAGTTTTTAATTGCTTTTCTTTGTATTGAAATCTGTGATTTTTCTTTCAATGTGTTCCTAATTTCAAATGAAATATAATTTGAATGCGGGATCTTTAATAGATATGTTGCAAAAAATATATATTTTTTTAAAACTTATAATATTTCCCATTAGATTTTGAAATGGAAATATAATTTTGTGAAGCACACATCCTATGCATTTTAATCAATATTTCTAGAAATTTTTTTCATTATTTGCTTTGAATCTTATACGAATGACTAAAATTTTACAAAATAATAAAACAGTCATTTTTTTTGTCTAATAAAAGTAATAACTCATGTTCTTCGAAAACCAATATTCATTTACGAATAAACAGTATTTTAAAAGTGCATATTTCCGGGAAAAATCCGAATATTTTCATACATTTTTAATAAAATTTGATATTCAAACTTCTGCGAATTTAAATCAGAGTATAGATATTGATTTATTGTTACAGTTAAAGCTAGAATAAAATTTTTGGCTTTCTATTTATTAAACAAAGAAAAATATTTTCATATTATAATACGATGGTCGTATTAAAAGTTATTGTTTAAATTTAAAAATGTTATTTTCTTTAACATTATATTAGTTCTAAATATTTTTGAATATTACATTTTGTAACTAATTTATACAAATAATATGCATTTAATCTCTATGTTAATGTTTTCCGTCAAATTTCAGTCACCGAAATGGTTATTTCATGTCTAATTATTTTGTATTATTTTTTTTAATGAAATAACATTTTATAACAATTGTCATTTATTATTTTAAAACCATTTCATAAAATTAGTGTGAAGTGTATGGGAAATTATGTATTAGATTCTTTTGAATTTCTAACGTTTTTGTTATTATTAGCAAAAAAAAAAAATTAAATTCATAAAATAAGCAATTGTTTTAAATGTAATAAATACACATTTTCATTTTTTTTTTACTTATACTCCTTTTAATATTGTCATTACTTTTAAAAGTATTATAATTGTTTCTTAAAACTCTATCTAAATTTGTATTAATTATTCTCCTTTTTTTAAATTAATGAATATGATAATGGTAAAATCTCTTTTAAATATAATTTTGGAGTTAATATTTTTTAAAAAAAAAAAGAATTTTTTTTTTATTTTGCACAGTTACATTATTATGAAATATTATTTCTTTCAATTTCGAATTTGTTTTGAATATTCAGCTACTTTTTTAACTACATATTATCAAATTTATTTATCACTTTTGAGATTTAATTAATACGTTAGAAAATAATTTTTATTTTGGAGTTATTAGTGTTTTCAGACAGGAATTTTTTATTTTATTTTAAACAGTTAAATTCTTACGAAATATTATTTCTTTCAATTTCGAATTTGTTTTAAACATGCAGCAACTTTTTAACTACATATTATCAAATATTACTTATCACTTTTGACATATACTAATTGATGCCAGAAAATAATTTTTATTTTACATATAATACCATTACCATACATATATTAATTCTACAACAGTTTTTTGCAATTATTGAGCAACTTTATTATCTTTCGTATAATGACATTTGAGTTCAAAGGCATTCAAAATAACACTTTGTCAGCTTATAAATAAATGTTATATTTTTTTGAGGAAATTAATTAAGCTAGTAAATAAACGTTTTGGGGGAAATAAATTTTTTTGGGGAAATAAACTAGGACATTTTAAAATAATCATGAGATAATTCTGAAAAATTTCATTTCTTCTCAAATTGCATTTCTTCTTTATCCAAAATTCATTTTCAAGAGCAATTAAAATATTATCAAACAGTCAAATAAAATTATTAAAAATTTACTGTAAAAACACCAATTAAAATCATTTATAAATTCCAATCAGTACCACAAAAATATATAGTCTAATTTTAATATTGTGGACAGGATTTAGAATCAAATATCCCATTACACGCTAATTTGACTGATGGACATATTTTACTTTCAGATGCACCAGTATGCAAGTTATCTGATCCCAAAGTCTACGGAGTAGCACGCACAGAAGTGGTCAACGTGACTTGCGAGGTCGAAGCAGATCCTCCTGACGTTAATTTCCGATGGGCTCTCAACAATACCCTCGAGGTAGTCAATCTCCAAAACTGGTGGAGTGAAGGATCTAGGAGTGTCCTCAGCTACACTCCAAGGACATTGGCAGGATATGGTCTCCTATTATGCTGGGGGAACAATGTAATCGGCGGGCAGCGCGATCCTTGCGTAGCCAAGATTATACCGGCAGGTTAGAATTCAAATTCCATACTCTTACGGTTAGCATGTAGTGAGTTATATGAATGATGATCATATGAATGTTATTTACAGCGATATATGTGAGTCAGTGCTTGTAGGCAAATGTATTAGCGCTGTTGCGTAGACTAAAACCTTCAATTTAAATATTGGTAAAAAGCAATGATGATTAGAAATCATAATTAAAAAATATCTTAAATTTGATTCGATTTTATATATTTAATATTTATTTATTTTTAATGATTTTAATAATATTTATCCTAACAAGTGTTTTGAGGAAAACTTGATTTAAAGAAAACTTAATTTTTCTCTGAAATATCTTAAAATTCAGAGAAAAATATTTCATTAATTTTTATTTACTATTAATAAGTTGGATTATTAATATTTAGCAGTTTATTGATATCAATGTTAAAGTATCAAGTAAAGTAAACTTCATATTTTTACTTTTCTGTTTGAATTATTATTTTTCTTAATTTTTTATATTAAATTCATTATTTTTTAAATTTTATTGTATTATTTTTTTATATATTTTTACATAAAAAAGCTGTAGCTTAAGAAAGGTATACTCTTTGTTTTAAATATCAAGACAATTTGCAAACTTTTTACCCTATTTACAACTTTCAGGTATTACTTAACATCATTACACGATTATCAGTCCAAAATATGAGCCTTTTCATTCAGTGTTCAGATTACAATGAACTGCTATTAACATAATTTATAATAACTTTATGCATTTTATTTTGATAAATTTTAACAATCCTCAAATTGTCTCAATCCTCATACGATCATTGAGGTCATTTACTTAAAAAGTTAAGTGCCTTTATGCAGTAACAGCAATAATTTTCTTTATCTATAACATTTGCATTACATTCACTATGCAAGATATCTGAGTATTACTAGAAATATTTCAAGGTTTTGTGCGTATAAATTTAGAAAAAAAAAAGACGAAATGTTTTTTTTTGTGTCTTACAAAGAAAATAAGAAAACTAATAAATTTCTTAATGAGATCTCTTTATTTCTCACAATGTGTTCGATAATTCTCTGTCATTATTTATATTAAAAAAAAAAAAAAAAAAAAAAAAAAAAACCTTTGATGTGATTAGAGACAACGATGTGATTTAAAATATCAACTATTATATCATTGTAAATAGAATTACTTACAAGTTACAAACTATTATATGCACTGGTTATTTTAAGTGATTAAATAATTTGTATTCATTTTTAATTCAGTTTAAAATTAATTAATGAAACTTTTATGATATCTTTTGTTCAAATAAATATATTTAATTGAAAATATTATGCATTAAAGAACATTTCTTTTGAAAAATTTATATTGATTTAGTTATTTTATTAAGTGTACAAGTGAATCACTCCGACCATTTGTGTCAAAATACGCCTGCATTTAGAAATATTTTAAAAGAAAATATATCTTCAAATAAAAATATAATATAGATTTTAAAGCATGTACAGCGAAAATACTTGCCGAAAAAAGAATTAACTAGCCTATGTACGGAAAAAATACCTATAATTATGTGATGTAAAATTTTAACTTCTTATGACTTAATCGTTGGTTGTCAATTTTCCGCAACAAATTTCTATAACTTTGTAAAATTTATGAATATTTCATGCAGCATTTCCTTTGTCTGGCATGAAAGCAATTAAAAATTCACAACATGAAGGTGGCTGCATGTCGAGTTCCCTTATCCTCCACACTTTATCTTTAAAAATTATATTGATTGCCTTACAAATAATGAGTTTTAATCATAAATTTGAATAATGTATTAGTAATTCTTCTAATAATGCATTCTAGTCTACAATTTTTATTTGTTTTCATTAACCAACTGGAATAACTCAGTTTTCTTGGATCCCTACGTGACAAGTTTAATGAAATATTTTGGTTTATAGATTTCAGAATATATTTCGTATATATATATATATATTGCTGATTTCTTCTAAGTTCATCAGTGGTGATATGAAGCAAATTATTTCTCTCCAATTCTTCAATTCTGCTACAATTATTTTTCACCTATGCTTCAGTGATGTTTCAATTATTTCTCTTCAATGCTTATACAATGCTGCAAATCTTTTCAATGTTTATTGACATTGATGTTTGGAAATACTTATTAAAAAGTTTATAATTTTCTTCCAATTTTTTCCCCCTTTTCTTCCTGTTGTGGTGAAGTATTTTTTTTATTTTGTAATTTTTATATCAAAATTTTATAATTCTTTTATAGTTACAAGAAAACAAATCATTGTAAAAGACGTCTCACAGAAAGTTCATGATCTTATGATACAATTTTTATTTTAGTTTTATATTATGAAATGTATTAACGATAATTATATCACAACAAACAACTTGTAACTTAGAAAGATTGCAATTATTTCAACTTAAAAAGTTAATATGTCTATTAATGTTCAGAAATCTGCCAGATGTAAAATAAATATGATTAATATATATAGATTATGTTAATGTTTTGAAAATTGTAAAGACTACTCTTCTGTCTCTAGCTATCCTATGATCTTGTTCCCCCGAAAAGTCTTTCCTATTTGACAGTCAAAGTATATCCATGTTCTAATGGAGAGAGTTTTCTTTTTTAACACACTGATGATTTATGTTTTTTTCCCTTCTGATTTTACTACGATCGACTTCTTTAGAAGTAATACCTCTCGAAATTATTCTCACATTTTTAAAGTTGCAAGAGCTGCTATTGATCTATCGATCTA
>BPLQ01012095.1:0-62141 GCA_021605075.1 Caerostris darwini | reverse complement strand
TGCATTCCACAGCTTGATTGTATCTCTGCAAATTGTGTATTTGTCTTGCTATATATATGTTGTATATTTGTCATTTATTTATGAGTTCACAGGTTTTTTTTTAAATGTATTTTTTAATTATTTCTTTTATAGCTGAGTAGAAATGCAGCAAACTAAGCTTATACCTTAACAATATCCATATGAGAAAGATTTGTATTCAATCAAATATTGCTTGCGCCTTACAGATTCAAAAAATGGCATCAATCAATTTCTTACTTTTGTAAGTTTTCTGAGATTATTCGGCTGAAAATCTAACAGTTTGGGAAAAATTATATTTCAGTGTTAAAGAATAAAAAATATATGCCAAAAATAATGAACTATATAACCATGAAATAATTAACTATAATCTGTGTTACTATATGAACTATATAATCTGAAATAATGAACTATAATCTGTGTTACATATCACATGAATGATCTCAAGGGCTGATCTAAAATCTGTCGCATATTTGCTCAAATTCTTTGCCAGGAATGATGTTGCTGGTTTTCCAATTTATGAAATAAAAGTTTACGTCTTTAGACTGGAAATGCAAGTAAAAATTAGGAATTTTTTTTCTCAAAAACTTCTATGAATGAAAAATGTTAATTCCTCATAGTTGTGGCTTTTAAACCTTTTACTTCGGTGCCTTCTAAAGAATTAAACATTCCTTAGAAGCCTCACAATCATTATTCTTCGTTAATTGTCACAATAATATTTTGTCTACTATTAATAATGGATAACAGAAATTTTTGGTACAGATTCAAAATACCCAGAATTTGACACAAATAAAATCATATATATTTTTAAAAGATATTATGCAATGGATGTTTTTTCGTATGCCAGGCGTTTTAGCCTGTTGTTATTTGTCGCTATAAAGGCATAGAGGTAAGAGATTAAACACTATCCATGGTTTCCCACAGAAGAAAACTGCTGCATTGTAATCACAATTTGAAAAGAAAGATCTCCAATATTGACATCTGAAGGGAGTCGCACACTTCTATTTTTGTGTTGTCTTATCCCTCACGAAAGGAGGGAAGATGGATCAGCTTTTGTTTTTGATGGAACACCCGTAGGTTGAAATCTGACTTCTGCTCCGTGTCGCTGAAGGTGGGCAGTGCCTTCAGTGAATTTTAGGGGAACTACCCCACATTTGCATGCCCATATGAGAGAAAATTCCCACCAAGGAGGATGCACTAGGCAAGATGCTGAACATCACAATTCTCCTCGATTTTGGAAACAGTACCTACAACAATACGGACAGTGGATTTAACCTCCGCCCTAATACTCGCCATTGGTGCATTTTGTCATGAGTCAGGCCTTCTGATTTTCTTTTGTTGTAAATTGGAAATGATTATTAAAAATTATGAAGTACTTACTTGGATTTCACATTAATCCAATTTTTTTCAAAAAATCCTAAAAAATGTCCAAAATATTATATTGGAAAATAGAATTCTGGAAATCTTTCTTTTTTGATATTTTATTTTCACATTGATTTTCAAATACTTCATAATTATATTTTATTTATTATGTGAAGAAATTATAAAAAATTTTATTACATTTTATTCATATTTGAGATTTACATTTAAAAATTTTTATATGTGTTCTTAGAAAAATCTCAAGTTTTCTTTTTTTTTTTTTCTTGGAAAACATCATGGACTCCCTAAATAGTTAAATAATTGATCAATTTGCAACATATAGTGAATATGTTAGATTATAATTTTTATTTTTGCATTATTAAAACTGAATGAAATATTTTTTTATTAAGGAAATAAAAATATAATAATCAATAAGAAACTTGGTATCAGATGATAAATATTCATGCCTTCAGTAGTCACCTTATCATTTTGTAGAAATTAGAGGCTGGGCTTCAAACATCCAGGAAAGGAATTCCGTAAATAATATAATTAAAGATTTTGTTTAATGCAATCTGGTACCATGATTGATTGTGAAAATAATATGCTTCTATATTAATTTTTCTATAAAAATATGAGATAGGACATTTGATCAAAAGATAGTAGATATTTGTATTTATGTAAGCTTAATACAAATAATACTCTACCTTTATAGTGAAGAATGACAACAGGCCGAAGTGCCTGCATTCGAAAAAGCATCCATTGCATGTTACTACATTTATTAATATATATATTGTCAAAATATGATTTTGTTTAAGCTATATGCTGAATCTGTGACAAAAATTCCTGCTATTCCATTATTAATTGTTTAATAATAAATTAAAAAGTTAGAACCACTATTATAAGGAATTATCAATGTCCTACATACATGCTCTTCTTATATGTCTAAAAAAAAGCCCCATTATTTACTTGCAAATCCTGTCTAAATACACTTTTGTTTCTTAAATTGGAACCAGCAAGCATCATTGCTAGTAGAGCATGCGAGACAAATATGTGGACTATGGCATCCTTAATAATACGACTCCAAAGTAGTCAGTCTCAAGCTTTGGTTTTTCAATTTGTGATCTTTAGGCTCTTCAGATCCTTTTCCACTTCATAAATCCATCTGTTTTTTGGTCTTCCCTTTTTTGTTTGGACCTGGTGCGTCTCCTTCAAATTCTTCTTTGTACCTTTCCTATTGTCCATTATTTGTGTCCTAGCCATTGAATTCTCTTTTGTCTTTACCGTATTTAACCTTTTCATTATCTCTGGCATAATATCATTTTCGCTGACAATTAAATCCAAATATTCAATCTTCATAACTTTTTCAAACTTTATCTCATTACTTATCTTTAGTTCAGTATCTGTATTAGTTCCTCTACAATCCAAGTTCATGTATTTAGCCTTTTTTTTATATATATTTTACATAATTTTGAAAGATAAGTTTAATATTTATGTACATTTGATTACAATTCCTGTGTAAAGATGCAAACTTTTGATCAGTTTTTCTTTTACAGATTTAGGGAGTTATTAGGAAGTTTATTTCTTAGAAATTTCCAATCAGAACTTAGAAAATATCTTAACTGTAATCAGGGGACTTCATTTGGTAATTCCCCATTGATGGAGGTCAATATGATATGACCAAATTATTGCTGGAAAATTTATGAATTTTAAATGCATGTTAATGTGAAGTGGTGTACTGATGACAAGAAAAATTATAAGTTGAATATGCTTTTAAGCATAGAATGGTTGTAGAATGCATTGTGCTGTCAGAACTGCATACTTTTTTAAAAAAAAGTAATTATAATTTTGTCTTACAGTATTGCATAACTGCATCGTTCTAATTAGCTGATGTGCATTTTTAACTCTATTACTCTTAAATTCATTAAACTAAAATTGAGCACAATTCATGCGGTGTTATCTTTACTTTCATGGTTTTTTTCCCTATGCTGCTTTGCTAATTAAAAGTTGATTTTCACAAATTTTCCCTTTTTAAAAATTATAAGGATGGATTTAATTATGGTATAGAATAATTATTGTTTGAAATTTAAATTTTAAATGTAGGCTTATACAATACAGAGTATTAATTGTAAAAAAATTTTTAATGTGAGAAAAATTATGAATTGTATAACCATATTACAAGCACCATATTTTAAAAAAAATATCTGAGTTTAATCATATAGCAAACATAACGGCTAAATTAAAATTGAATTTTAATTATTATTTTAATTTAGTTTCATGTTATGTCATATTAATGTAAAGTGGAGTACTGTTTGTTAAAGTCAGTCAGTTAAGAGTAAGCAATTTAAGAGTTATCCTTTATTCAAGATTGAAATTTCCCTTTTTGTATTCACTTATTGATAAATGATACACAGTAATTATTGTAAGAAAATGCACATTAATATGCAGCCGAGTATTGATATAAGAAATTATGAAATGCAAATGCATGTTAATATAAAATAGAGTACAGTTTGATAGAAGAAATTATGAGTTATTAAATGTATGCAAGTAAATAATGGTTGTAGTTAAAAGTGAAAACTTGCTGTTTTTTTTTTTTTTTTCCATTTTATTATTATTTTTTTAAGAACTAGAAGTTTAATTTAATTATTTTAATGTAGTTCCAAGTTATGTCACATTAATGTGGAGTATTATATTTCAGAAAAAAAATGAGTTCTGCATATAGAATAATTGTGAAAGTGCATTGTGTAATCAGAATTTCTATCTTAATTATTAATTTTTTTAAGTAATTGCAAATGTATGATTCTCAATGTTGCATATAACTGCTGCATTCTAAATGGGTGATATGCACTTTTCACTTAACAACATTTGGTTTTTTTTTACTTTTCATGAATATCATTGTGGAAAATTTTTTTTAACCATTTTGATAAAAAATTTTAGAATACATATTTAAAAAGATGATTTTTTTTAGTTTTCCCAATACACTTTTTTTTTCTCAGAAATCATTAATTGTTAAATGAAAAGCTACAATTATAAATGGGCATTCATATGAAATTTATTTAGTATTGAAATAAAAAAAAGAAATTGAGTTGTAAATGAGTATTGATGTTAAAAAAAAGTGCCAATTGTTTAAATAATTAAAAGTTTTTAATGTCTGGAAGCATAAAGTTGTTGCAGAATGCATTGTGTAGATAGCATTAGAAATTTTTTTTAAAAAAAAAAAGTTGCAAGTTAGTGTCTCTAAATGTTTCATACCTGCGTCATTCTTATGGCTGAGATGCATTTTTAACTTTTATTAACATAGTGTACTACTCTTCAGTAATTAGTTCTTTGTTAAGAGTCATCAATAGTCCATTATTTTATTTTGGTTGTCATAAATGCCCTTGCACTAGAACTTTCGAATTGTTTTGTTAGTGATAAATATGATTCGTAGTAATTATTTTAAGAAAATAGACTAGTAAATGCACATTAATATGCAATGAGTATTGATATAAGAAATTATGAAATACAAATGCATGTTAATATAAAACAGTTTGAAAGAAGAAATTATGAGTTATTAAATGTATCCAAGTGTATAATTGTTGTAGTCAGAAGTGTAAACTTGTTTTTTTTTTTTTTAAAGAACTGGAAGTTTAATTTAATTTTTTTTTAAATTTAGTTTCAGGTTATATCTTATTGAATTAAACATGTTTATTAAGCATACAAGATAAAAAATAGTCCTTCCTTTTTATGAAATTTCTGATTGTGAAAAAAACCAGAAATTTTCAAAGCACATGAATATGAAATGTAGTCCATGTTGTCTTGTAAGGAAAGTTATGGGTTTTAAATGTCTGTAAACATAGAATGAATGCAGAATGCATTGTGTAGATAGGACTGCAAACTTTTTTATAAAAAGTAGTTGCAAGTTGTGTCTCTCAATGTTTCATAACTGCGTCATTCTTATGGATGAAATGCATTTTTAATTCTTAACAACATGATGTACTACTCTTCATTAATTGGTTCTACTAATAACACGAGAAGGACACACGGGAGATAAGCATGAGACTTGGTCCACAAGTTCATCAATTGTTTCAACCAAAACCACATCAAGCTGTACATAAGCGAGAACTCGACCCGCCCCCTGGGGGGGGGGGGCATAAGAAGAGTGAGAGCGGAGTCACAAAGCAACCCGAGCATCCATACCAAAGAAACCCGGAACTAACCCCGGGCACAAGTCTCAGCTAAGCGGCCCAATGCTGTACTACCAAAGCAGGACCTGACCAAATGCCGTTTATTTAAAAGTTTTACATAGTATATACATTTCATTCACAGTTGAAATACAAAAGGGTAGTACTGTGAGAATTTTAGTTACATTTTACACGATATTAGAAAAACAAACATAAAGTAAACAAAAATAGAAGTAGTTAGAGATTAATGGAATAAATAAAACAATGTAAGTAGTTAAGGAGGTTACACAAGAATAAAATAAGGGTATATGAAAAGGAATGCTGAAAAAGAAAACTATGAGTTCATTGTCTCTAGTATGTTTTCCAGTTTCTTTTTCATGATTTGTTCTATTCCAGTTCTGACCTGTTTATTAGTCAGGAGTTGGAAGAGATACTGGTCCTTAAAGTTATTAGGGAAGTATTTTCCTCTAATTTCCTTCCACAGTTCACATTTAAAAATTATATGATCTGTCTTCCTCTTCTTTTCCACAGTTGCAGACTGGATTGGAGCTGAAGAATTTATGTTAATAGATGGCAATAGCTCCATGTCCAGTAATTATTTGGTTGATGAAGTAATTACCATGCAACCTATTGAAGTTCACTTTTGGGCATAACACATGGACTGCTCTTCCTTTTACGGAAGTGGTCCATTGTTGTTGCCAGGCTATTTTAATGGCGTTGTGGGCAGCTTTTTTGATGGATTTGAATGTAGAATTAAGGTGGAAGTCTATGTCCTCTTTGAGAGTTGCTTGTTTGGCATAAGAGTCTGCCAGCACGTTTCCTGCAACTCCAACATGCGCCTTGGTCTAAATGAGGTCAAATTTTATAATTGAGCATTTTAGAAGTTGTTTAAAGTGTTGTATTGGTGGATAGTCATTATTGGGGTTGTTTAAGACTTGCAGGACCAACCTGGAGTCTGTGATAATTTTGGCATAAGAGAAATAGTTAGAAGTAGCATATACAATTGCCGTTTCAATGGCTTTCAGTTCCGCCATGAAGACGGACGCGTCTTCACTAAGACGTCGGGTTTCATGATGTTGTTCTGTTTTGTTGAACACACTCACTATGGCCTTCCATTCATTTTCAAGCCATCTGTGTACATGTAGCAACCTTCTTCCCTTTGTTTCATGTACCTCCATTCAAACTTGGATTTGTTCCATGGAGGTTCAAACTTGGGACTTTCGTCAAGGTTTTCGAACTTAAAGAGCTGGGGATCAATTTGGCACCTTCTTTGCAAAAGCTTGTATGTGGGCATCCTGCCCTAGGTCCAGCTCCAAGATGTCATTTATGAAGATATTCCATAATATTGGATCCAGGCAGGATCCCTGTGGAATGCCTTTGTTGTATGTGTGCTCTACATCTCCCAGAGATACTTTCCTGTCCTCTTGGAAACTGTAGAGCATTCTTTTCAAGTATTCTGGAATACGTAGTTTAGATATTTTGTATTTCAAGATTTGCCAGTTGGCGGAGTTAAAAGCATTTTCAATGTCTATAGAGATGAGGCAGGTGTTAGATTATCTGTAAACTGATAAGTTATATATGTGAACAAGTGTTTTCAATATGAACCTTAGAAAGAATTATTTCAAAAGTAGACTGACAGACGAGCATTTAGCCTCGTTCCTTAGAATCAGTGCATCTCACTTCGAACCTCAATATAAGGAACTTTTAAAAATGAAATCTCAATTTCATTCATCTCCTTAACATATTTAAATTGTAATACTTGTATACAATATGAGTATGTTTACACATATATTTTACGCATGAATCTGCACAACTACTTCGAAATTAATGCAAGCAAATTTGACAGGTGTCGCACAATAAATTACAGGAATGTCCAAAATTAGTATCCATTTTTTTTACGGTATACATATCACCTAGAGATGTAAAGGAGGGAACAAGCCACTCATTCTCATTTGTTTTATAAATGTTAATATTATCTTGGGCTATTTTATGTTTATTTCTGTTAAGAGAAATCTTTTTTGTTAATTTTCCACGTTATAATGAAGTTATTCTAACTATAATTTTCACTTGCAAAGATTTCATTAAGCTATATATGGCCTTGTCCAAACGACCACCACATTTTCCTTTCAAATCACTATTGTATTTCAAATCTTTGTGCCTTCTATTGTCATATTAGTATTAATGTTTGAGTTTTGTCTAAATCATGCAGCTCATTGATGGGCCGATTTTGGTAATGTGTCATAAAATATTGTGCAAAGGTCGAAGTTTTTTGATTCTCTAACCATTGCGACACCCGTATCGTTAACAACTCATTAAACGTAAATGCATCAAGTTCACTTGATGAAGAATCCAGTGATGCTAAAAGTCGGTCTGGACCAGGCGCAGTGTTTTCGGCTTTCTTGAGGACATTCCAAACTTCAGTGGGAGTCAGTTCTGATTCAAAAACCTCAACTATCCCATCAGAGGAAAAAGTAGAATTTTCCCCCTCAAACGGGCAAGAAACGTCCACAATGAAAACATTGTTACCTACACGAGTTGTAATATCCAGGCGAAGGGATGTTCCACAAACGTTCTGATTTAGTCAAATAATAGACGCCTTCCGCTGCCCAGGAGATGCTGGACTTCATTCAGCAGGCGTGTTTGGCCACCATGGGGAATCAAATGCTCCTCTTATGTCTATTGAGATGATACAGAGGTTATTAGCTCTATTTCTATTAATGTTTTCTATTAGGTTGCTAAGTGCGTGTTCTGTTCATATATATTTTGTACATAAATGTTTGACACCGCTAGAGAATATCCAACCCAGATCATCCAACAGAATGAAAGGATTTGTGCAAGAGACTCTCAGAGCAGCGGGCTTCAGGCACCAGAAGTAAGAAGTCTAAAAAGACAACCACAACCAGCAACTATCCACCGAAATCCATGTTACTTTACTTTTCCACATTTCATAGGAAGTCGAGACAGCTAAAGTGAGCTGCTCGGTTCTCCGTCTATGTGTACATACACCATGCAAGCAGCATTCACGCACCACACTTAAAAACTAAACATATAAATATACACTGACATAAAAATATACAATTACATAAAAAATATACAGGTAAAAGAAACAGAAGAAAAGAAGCAATGTACAACTTACACCGGAGAAACGAACTGGCTTTCTGCAGGAGAATAAATGTCAGCCAGATCAGTGGGCTCAGTGTGAATGTCTTCAGATGGTGAATATTGCTTATGGCCCGTTAGGAATTCGACGTAAATGTCACGGGACCATTTAATGGTGTCACTCACGCACAATCTTCTGAAAGTGTTCAGGTAGGAGCGACTCATAAACCGCCTCAAGAAGGTATCATTCTGAGGGTCCCATGAGCCCAGAGCACCAACAAGGATGGGTACAACTTGGGGCTGAAGCCCTTGTGCTTGGTATAAGGGAATCAGACGCTCACAGTGGGCCAATTTCCTGGCTCTTGCAGAGTCAAAAATCGTCTTCCTGTTCTCGAAAGGGCAGGTGACGTCAATGAGGAAAATCTCACGACCCTTCTTGAAGACAAGGTCCGGCCTGATGGAAGTGCCAAGGACCGCAGTGTTTGCAGATAGAATTTCACCTTTAGTCGTGAGTGCATTGTGCAGACGATCTACAATTGCATTGTGGCGAAGTTGCCACGCATGGGAGAACGAGGGGCAATGGTTAATCACATGTGCCAATGACTCTTGTTGGAAGCCACATCTCCTGCAACGTTTGTCCACATCTTGAAGCCAAGGCTTGGCACCATAAAGGGGCACGAGGTTCAAGCGAGCCCGATGGACAAATCGCCAATCAGCGAGCCTCGTGTATGCCCCGTTTGAGATGAAGTGTGAGCTGGACGGTGACAAGCTGACGACCCCAATCGACTTTCCTTGGTTCTTCTTCCGGAACAGGGCAGTAGACCGGGCAGTTCGGAGTCAATCTCGGATGGAAAAGAGTATTTTCCTTCTGCTGTTTGCTTTCAGGATTAAATCAGCAAAGGAGATAGAGGGCACGGAATCCTCAAAGGTCCAGGTAATTCCGAGTCTACGCGATGCCACACGGGCCACTGTCCATGTATTGGAGTAGCGATTGGAGGTTGTGCTGAACTCACCCTCAACCTCTCCAGATAAAAAGGCACTAAGGGTATCATCATCTGGAAGCCGTCCAAGTCTTTTCTGTACAGTTGAGACGAGAGATGAGAAGGCTTCACGGGCACAGATGTCATCACGGGATGTGAGGAGCTTGAATGCGGTGTCCACCAAGTTAATGTCGGACTCCTCAGCCGCAATCGGGATACCGCAACATCCTAAACGTCTCTGGCCGTAAATGTATTCATTAGAGGCCTCAATTGGGAGGTTAAGGGTGTCTTTTATGTCTTTCTTCAGGACCTTGTCGACTCGTGCCCAGTCCTCCTTTGGAAACTGAGCCGTCCTCATAGGGAACTGGAGGCAAGGGTAGAAAAAAGACTTCAAGGCGTCGAGCCGTTGCCAGGGTGTAAGTTTGGACCTGGCTAGTTTGACACCAAGTTCGGCGAGGTCGTCCGTGGAGGCGTTGAAGCCCACAGGTTTCCCCAAAAAACGGTGAAACTCACCTTCCATAAGGGGGGTGAGCCTGTTGGCACCAAGGAAGAACTCTGTGTTGAGAATCCCAACAGGTGTAGCCCCATGGAGGTGGTATGAAAAGGATTTGCCCGGGTTAAGGTGAAGATGAAGTTTCCCAAGGAGAAGTTGAATGTTATTAAGGCTGACTTGCAGTTCATCAGGCGAGTTGGCGACCAGGCAGAGGTCATCGGCAAATCCAAGGATCTGATGTGAGTTGCAAGTGCCCTGCATTTCCCGTAGTACCGGATCAAGTGTGATGTTAAACAGGAGGCCACTCAATGGACACCCCTGTTTAACCCCGCTGGAGATGGGAATGTATTGTGAAACACCTTCTTCAGTGAGAATGGAGGTGAAGGACTCAGTGTAGATATCTTCTAAAAGCCTTACAAGTGCCTCACCGACACCATTGCAACGAAGGGCATTGAAAATGGCTCTATGGAGGAGAGCACCAAAGGCGTTAGTGACGTCAAGCCACGCGATGTAAATGTCACGTTTGGCGGACCGGGCTCTCTCAATGGTTTGTTGCAGAATAAAGTTGTGTTCCAGAACTCCGTCGAAGGGCATGAAGCCTTTCTGACAGGGGGAGAGAACATCGAAGCGCTCGCACCAGTTGGAAAGTCTTGCAGAGAGACATTTAGCGAAGGTCTTGTAGGCCGTATTTGAGAGGGCGATGGGTCGCCAGTTAGATGCAAGTTCCGGGTCACCGCCTTTGGGGATCAAGATGGTGGTTGACCGCTTCCAAAGACAGGGGACCTTTCGGAACCTAATGCAGATGTTGAAAATTTTTGTGAGAACCTGTGCACCGGGGTCGACCGTTCGAAGATGGTGATACGTGAGGTGGTCAGGCCCAGGTGCAGTGTTCTCCGCCTTTTTCAGTATACTCCACACCTCAGTGGGAGTCAAATCATGCTCTAATACATCCACTCTTCCCTCAGAGGAGATGGAGTCAAAGAAGGAGGGGTCAGATGTACCAACAGTCAGCGAAGAATTTTGTAAGGTTACCCAAAGGGATCTTGCACTTTTCCCCAACATTGCCGACGATCCCACGCACCGCTCGTCTACGATTTCGGGTATAGAGCCGCTGGCAGGTCGCAGGATCATCAATATTGATGGCAGAAGACGTTGAGGAAGGGCCACTGGAAGGGGGGCCGTCCGGAAAAAGGTGAGTAATTGCAGCTTGGGTTATATCTTCCACGAGGTCTTCAAAGGCCCCAAATGTGTTGGGCGGAAACTGGTCCACCGCAAAGTTTTCAAGTTGATCCAGAAAATGGCCGAGTGGGCCAAGAACAACTTCATCGGAGCACAATTGAACCTCTTCCTGGAGAACTGGCTGGGCCAGGACAGCTGCAGGATCAGAAACGGTGGAGGGCTCATTGATGGTGGAGGTCAAATGTGCACCTCTTTTCGTCCTTTTCTGCTTCCTGTTGGAAGGGGTAGGAAGTGATAGCTTCGGAGCCGTATCCCGAAGGTTAGCCCTTGTATGACCAGTAAGGTGATTTCGAAGACTGGTCTCAGATGGGAAGGTGATTGAACACGGTTCACATCGCCATTGACAGTGTGTCGCAGGGACGTACAGCTCAAGAGATTGTAGACACGAATGTTGTTTCACGGGCTTTGAGATAACGGCCCGGCAAATCCCACAACGGAGACAAGTCTTGACGTGAGGGAAATTGTGGTGGATCCGGAGGTGTTTTTTCACGGACCACACCACTGACGACCAGGATTTGCACACGAATGAGTGGGAACAATCAGTCTCAGGACAGGTGACCTCCCAGCAAAGGGGAAAGTCAACGAATAGAGAGTCTTTATCCCTGACCAGAGGAAATGGGCCGGAGGCAGGAGAAGTGGAGGAGGTAGTAGCTGGAAGATGAGACGCAGTAGAGGGAGGAGAAACAGACTGACGAGTTTCAAGTCGTCCCATCGGAATTTGATGCAAACGGAAGAGGTGGTAACGTAGGGCCTTCCGGTTTGGGAAGCCATCTCTGTCGCAAAAGTGACAAGATAGAATGGGCCCAGGAAGGCCATCAGAGTGCACAGGGGCAAGAATAACAGTCTGCCGAGAAGAAGAGGAAGTAGATTGTTTTTTGTTACTACTTTCTTTGGTAGTCTTCCTTGCAGGTTTTGACGAATGGGATCGAGGTAATTTGAAGTCATCGAAGTCTGTCGCAGAGATATTACTGGCAAGACCGTGGAGGGCATTGAATTCGTCCTCGAGCAGATGGATGACGTGATGTTCATTCCTGCTCTTCACGGTGCGAAATTTAAAATCGCAGTGAAGGCAGGGGAAGGCTTTTTTGGAGGGGGCCGCATCGGCAGCAATACCGCATGCGAGACCTCATCCGGTTTCTTGCTGAAACTGATCTTCTTGTGAGTTTTAACTGCCGGCAACCGACGGGTCGAGAAAGAAGTTGACTGGGAGCCAAGTCGCTGACCAGCCCAAGGTTGGGAGGAGGTAATTGCTGGCTTGGCAGCCACGGTTGCCCATGTAGTGGCGGGCACAATTTTCGAGAAGGGCGCACAACTGGGAGGACCAGTGTTGGAGCAGGAACTTATCAGTTCTTCTGGCGGAGTGGGAAGATCAGAAGCGAGATCAAGGCGAGGCGGAATGTCACCTGAAGAATCAAGATGAATGTCATGTACGGCGTACAAGTGATTCTCCAGGCCTCCCGCAGAGAAAAACCGTCGTTGACACTGACGACAAATGAGTCTGACGAAGTCAAATTTCGGACTTTTGCCCGAACTGGAAAAGAGGTCATTGACTTCAATGTCGGACGGAAACAGAATGACTTCATCACCTGCAGAAACCGGGATATACTTAGAAGGCGACGCACATTGCTGGGGGACTTTATCCACAGGGTCGAAACAGAGGCTAATAGAATCACATGGAGGGTGTTGGTGAGAGAAAGAATTCTCACTGACCTCAGCATGGTTGAACGTATGTGCTTCACAAGGGGACGACGACACATCAAAGAATAAAGCACCAGGTGGAGTGCATGGAGATAAATTGTTCAAAATCCCATTAACAGTGTCCGATACATCCTGTTCTAGCAAGAAGTTCTGACTGGTGTCATCAATAGTGCCGGAAACAGTGTAAATGGGGGCACAAGAGTTATGACATTCCACATTTGCAAGTTCCCTATTTGCAGCAAATTTGCCATCCCCAGCAGCAAAACCTGTAAACACAGAATACAGTAATGCCCTGGGAGAATACAAATATATAAGTCATAAAATACAGATAATAAAACAGGAAGAAGGATCTGAAAACCTGTAAACACATAATACAGTAATCAGAAACGCCCAAATTGCTGACAGTGACCCAACAAACTCTTCACAATCAACAAAAATTAAACTAAATCAATAAACCGGGCTCAAAAAGGCCCAAAACAAAACAAGGAAGCTGGCCACCAATTGAGTAAAAAGCGAAAACCCAATTAACACGACCCCCATATGCGCAAGCTCAACCAAACAAAGGGAGGTTCAAAAGGGCATCGGTCGAATCAGTTTGAGCAAAAAACAGGGGAGGCTACTAATATTTTCAGTTGAAAATGTATAGAGGCCCAGTGCGCGAAAAACAGAGGAAAGAAAAGGATGCTAATGCCCAAGCTGGACAAAACCAACTGGAGGGATATCAGCAACGAGAAAGGAATGCAAGCAACAAAAATTAAACAAAATCAATAAAACCGGGCTCAAAAAGGCCAGAAACAAACAGAAAACTGGCCACCAATTGAGTAACAAGCGAAAACCTAAATAACACGACCCCCATAAGTGCCAATTCACCCAAACAAGGGGAGGGGCAAAAGGACATCGGTCAAATGAGTTTGAGCCAAGCAACAGGGGGGGGCACCAATATTTTCAGTTAAAAATAGAGGCCCAGTGCGCGAAAACGGAGGAGAGACAAGGATGCCAATGCCCAAGGTGGAAAAAACCAAATGGATTGACATCAGCAATGAGAAAGGGATAGACTCATCCAAAAAATAGAGGGGGCGACATATTTTAAGATAAAAATACGTATAGGCCCAGGGAATAAATGAATAAATAAATTTGAAAAAATGGCTCATAAATGAGCGAACTTCAGCAATCAAAAAGTGTAGCGCCTGACAACTCAAATAGTAGGGCCCGTCAATTAAGCTGATAAGAACAGATTTTGTACATAAATGTTTGACACCGCTAGAGAATATCCAACCCAGATCATCCAACAGAATGAAAGGATTTGTGCAAGAGACTCTCAGAGCAGCGGGCTTCAGGCACCAGAAGTAAGAAGTCTAAAAAGACAACCACAACCAGCAACTATCCACCGAAATCCATGTTACTTTACTTTTCCACATTTCATAGGAAGTCGAGACAGCTAAAGTGAGCTGCTCGGTTCTCCGTCTATGTGTACATACACCATGCAAGCAGCATTCACGCACCACACTTAAAAACTAAACATATAAATATACACTGACATAAATAAGCCTTGCCTTGTGGATGAATCTCCAGTCAGCGAAGCGTGTGTATGCACCATTAGAAACAAAGTGCGAGCTGGCTGGAGATACGGAGACAAGCTTCAAGCAGACGGTCACGGATGCTGTGCAAGATCCTCCTCCTTTGGTGACGCTTAAGTACAAGATCCTCGAATCCCAATCTCGGGACACCGTCCACAAATGTCCAATCAATTTTAAGCCTCCGTGAAGCAGATCTGGCGACAGTCCAAGTGTTGGACAGTTTATTAAAGGATGTGGCAAACCTGCCCTCAATGTCTCCACTGATGAAGTCGCCGAGATCTGCATCCGAGGGTTCTGCGTGAAATCGCTGACGCACTGTCCGCTGCGCACTGAATTTGTGCACCTAGTTGCTGCACAAATTCATCTTTCGACGTTAGCAACTTGAAAGCAGTATCCATCAGATTTAGGTCGGATTCTTCAGATGCAATTGGTATGCCAATGCACCCATGCTTCCTGTGGCCGTAGAGGTATTCGTTGGCCGCGCCATCAGGAATGGAAAGGGTTGTTTTGAGTTCTTTCCGGAGCATACGGTCGACCTGCTTCCACTCAGTTTTCTTGAACTGACCGGTTCGCATGGCAAACTGAGTGGCTGGAAAAAAGAAGGCCTTTAGGGCATCAATGCGCTGCCACGGCGCCAGAGCGGAGCACATAATGTTCATGCCGAGCTCACACATATGATTAATGTTGGTGTAGTCCGGGCAGGCATTAAACCCGACAGGTTTCCCAAGAAACCGAGTTGAGTCATAGTTATTCATTGCTGGAATTGGAATCCCCTGAACACAAAAAGAGGTGTTCTTAACTCCGGCTGGAACACCAGCACAGATGTGCAATGTCTTGCATTTAGCAGGGTTAAGGCGTAGAGAAATACGTTGAAGGAGATCAAGCACCAAATTAATACTTTCCTGCAGATGATCTTGGCTATCGGCAAGCAGGACTAAATCATCAGCAAATGCAAGAATGCGGTGGTCAGGCGCATCACCTTGTATTGCCCGATTAAAAAGTAATCCGCTAAGCGGGCATCCTTGCTTGACCCCACAGTTGATCATAACTGGATCTGTGCTGGTGTCGTTAGTCAGTATCGTCGTAGAACAGCTGGAATAAGCATCCATTACGAGTCGCAGGAATGTGTCACCAACACCTAAGGCCGCTAGACAGTCACGGATGGCAGAGTGAGGCAGCGAGCCGAAGGCATTGGAGACATCAAGGAAGGCAATGCACAGGTGGGACCTAGAGGACCTAGCCTTCTCAATTCTGCGTTGCAGAACAAAGTTGTGTTCTAACACCCCATCAAAGGGCGTGAAGCCCTTCTGACATGGTGATAGAGCATCATATTTCTGGCACCAGTTTTGGAGCCGTGCAGTGAGGCACTTCATGAAAAGTTTAGAAGCGGTGTTGCCCAAAGCAATCGGTCTCCAATTCGCCAGTGACGAGGGATCCCCAGACTTAGGAAGGAGAATTGTTGATTTTTTCCATTCCTCTGTCAAGAATTTCAGTTGAACACAGCAGTTGAAGAGCTGTGTGAGCACTGCAGCCCGGGAGCCGTACTTTCACAAGACCTGAAAGCGGTCATGACCTCGGCCACGGAAAGGGGGAGATTGAGAACCTCCTCTCTGTCAAGTGAGGCAGCTTGGTAAAAGTGGGGATCAGAAGTGGACGGCCGCCAGACAGCCGAGAAAAATTGTCCGACAATGCTCGGTGGAAGTGAGCACCTCTCACCAGACACTTTCTGAATCTCTCTAATGGCGCGCCTCCCATTTCTTTTGTAGAGCCGCTGACACTGCTGAGGGTCATCGATGTTAATGGACCTGGAAGCAGTAGAGGATGCTGGCACTGGTTCTTTGGGAAGGACAATGTTAGACGCTACCGCAACCAGCTGCGAATACGCTTCAGATAGCAGTGCAGTGCAGTCCTGAGAAGGATCACAGGAGAGGATGTCTTGGAAGATTTGCACAAAGTGGAAAAGAGGCTCATCCGCATGGTCCGAATTTTGTGAAGCCACTTCCACCAATGGAATGTCTTCAACGGGCGGGGCCAACAGCTGAGATACTTCAGAAATATGCGCATTGTCTTCATCAGACACAGGTGAGGCAGAAGGGCCTCAGCTTTTGCATGTGCCCTCTCGTAGTTTTGCAGGCCAAGAGTAGAAGAAAAAGTGGCCGGACAAAACGAGCACTTCAGAACCTGCTCAACCTCAATCACAAGAGGGTTACAGCCATTAGCAAAGCATGGGTGATCTCGAGGTTTACTCTGAATATCAAGGTGACAAATGTCACACTTGAATTCACAAACCGCGATAGAGATGCGGTGAGCAAACCTCAAGTGCTTGATTAATAACCCTTTCATGCAGGTCCACTCTCTACTGACAAAAGACGCATTACAGCCAGTTTCCGGACATGCAATATTCCCATTAATCGGGAATGACAAAGCAATCTTAACATCGTGCCTAACTACAGATGGCGAAGTGGAAATTGCAGTAGCTGGAGAAGTAGAGACCTGATCTTGAGAAGAAGTAGTAGATAGTGATGGCTTGGATGGTTTCTTCATTGGCTGCCCGTGCAGTCTAAACAGGTGATATTTAAGGGCCTTTTTAGAAGGAAAACCCCGTTGATCACAGAAGTGACAGGAAAATGATGACACCACTGCATTAGGAAGAACATCAACAGAGACCGGAGCGGCCACTTGGGGCCGAGTAGAAGGGGAAGTAGACGTTTCAGAAGGTGAAGACTTCTTGCGAGAACTTGTGGTGGAGGCCGGCTCAACAATAGGCAAGGTCTTCTGTTTGCGAGAAGCCGTGGCGGAAGCGGGTGCTTTAGCAGGCAATAACTTCTTGCGTGAAGTCATGGTGGACGACTGAGGTAACGCAAAGTCATCAAAATCGGAGGCGTTGGAAGTGCTAGCAATGCCATGAAGTCGATTGAATTCATCTTCAAGCACATGCACCACCAGATGCTCATCCATGCTCTTCACAGTACGAAATTTGAAGTCACAGTGAAGACAGGGGAACATCCTCCTGTTCTTTTTTAGGATTTTAGCGGGCAGAAGCACCACATGAGAGACGTCATCAGGATCTGCTTTTGGTGGTGTGAAAGAAATCTTCGGTTTCTTGGAACCAGCAGATGTCGAAGTAGAGGTGGTCATAGGTTTGGCAGAAGACTGGCCTCTGATGTTGGAGGGCCGATAAGGGCGTGCACCAATTGGGCGACGAGGAGTGGGCCCATGATAGGTGTTGAAGTTGATAAGTTTACCCGACCAGGGTTGAGAGGAAGGAAGTGCTGGCTTTGCAGCAACGGCCGCCCAAGTCTTGGCGGGACGGAGTTTGGAGAAGGGTGCACACTGGGGTGGCCCAGAGCATGGACCCACTTGAAGAAGTTCAGGTGGAGGAACAGAGACGATTTTCAATGGTGAAGGAGCGGACGACACGATTTGTTGATTCTGAGAGATGGCGATGTCGTGCTGGTCCTTCATATGAAACTCAAGACCAGAAGCAGAAGCAAAGCACCGACGACATTGCACACAGGAGAGTTTTACAAAGTCGAAGAGTGCAGACGGACTCTTGTCAAAAAAAAGGTCCCTAACTTCAAGGTCCGATGGGAAAAGGGCAACCTCATCTTTCTCGCAAAGCGGCACAGGTTGCACAAAAGGCATGCTTTCCTCAACAATACTCGTCAGAAATTCACAAGGAGGACGGGGGTGAGGAAAAGTACTTTCATTGTCCTTGTCTTGGAAGAAAGACTGTGACATGGCTGGAGGGGATGACTCATCGTAAATGAGACCCCCAGGTGAACAGTGGAATTGGACTATCTTCGTCACGAAAAAAGGAACCAGACAAAACGGAGGAGACGATTCGTCGTAAAAAATAGTGCCTGGAGGAGTGCAGGAAGGGATGTGACAAAGCATGTCACAAACAGTAGCAAGTACCTGTGAAGACAGTGGTCTAGGAACAGTGACACCCTCAAGTGGTCTAGGGACATTTACACAGAACACATCACTGGACATACACAATACCTTCTTGAAGACACTCATCGCCATCAGGTGGTTTGTCTTCCAATGTGGTTCATGAGTAATTTATTTGTAAAATGTCTCCTTTTCATCTGTGAATATTTCCATTGTATATATATGTGTAGTGTATTTATGTGTTGTTTATTTTTATATTTATGTAACTGTATATTTTATGTGCCTAGTTTTTAAGTGTGGTGTATGAATGTTGGACGACAGGTGTATAAACACATAGACGGAAACCCGTGTAGTCCTTCATGGCTGTCACGACTTCCTATGAAATGTGGAAAAGTAAAGTAACATGAATGTAGGTGGATGGATTGCGGTTTGTGGTTGTCTTCATAGACTTCTCACGGCTACTTTCTTGAAACCGTTTGCCTATGAGAGTCTCCTGCACAATCCTTTCATTCTTTTGGATGATTTGGGTTAGAAATGTGAGAATCACATAGTCGCAAAAATTAGTTTAATAATATAGGTAGGGCCACATGGACCCAGTACCAGATATTAAGCTGATAAGAACAGATTTTGTACATGAATTTTTGACATTGCTGGAGAATATCTAACCCAAAAGACTCTCATAAGCAATGGGTTTCAGGAAACAAGAAGTGAGAAGTCTATAAAGACGACCACAACCAGCAACCATCCACCGAAATCCATGTTACTTTAATTTTCCACATTTCATAGGAAGTCGAGACAGCTATAGTGAGCTGTTCGGTTTTTCCGTCTATATGTGCATACACCACACTTAAAAACTAAGCACATAAATATACAATGACATAAAAATATACAATTACATAGAAATATACAGTTAAAAAACAGATGGAAAGAAGCTAAAATACAATTTAAACTGGAAACACGAACTGGCTTTCTACAGAGGAAGGAATGTCAGCCAGGACAGTGGGGTCATCGCAAATGTCTTCAGACGTTGAGTACTGCTTATGGCCTGTCAGAAACCAGACTTTGAAATTTTCTCGGACTTAGAAATTTGTCCAAACTTTGAAATTTTTCCGCACTTTGAATTTTGTCGACCTTTGAATTTTGTCGACCTTTGAATTTTGTCGAACTTTGAAATTTTGTCGAACTTAGGAATATTGGTCGAACTTAGGAATCTTGGTCGAACTTAGGAATCTTGGTCGAACTTAGGAATTTTGGTTGAACTTAGGAATTTTGGTTGAACTTAGGAATTTTAGTTGAACTTAGGAATTTTGGTTGAACTTATATATTCTGGTTGAACTCAGTTGTTTGTCTAAGTTGGTCGGACTTAGTTGCATTTTCAGTTGGTTGGACTTAGTTAATTCTCTGGATTGTCTGACTTAGTTTTGCTTTAATTGCACGTTTTTTAATGTCTGCCTTTAAGCTTTGCTTTAATTGCACGTTTTTTAATGTCTGCCTTTAACTTTTTAACAAGGGGACCAGTCTATTATTGTTTTTTTTGTGGTTCTAATGGCCTCTGTTCTTGTTACTTTAAAGTGCATTGTGTCTTGTTACGTGAAGGGTTGGTTGGGTAATTGTTAGCATGTTGGGCATTTCTGGAACTGTACTGTGTTTTCAGGATTTCAGATTCTGCTGATTGTATATTTGTATATTTAATTGTGTACCCGGGCATTACTGTATACTGTGTTTTCAGGTTTTTAGGTTTTGCTGCTGGGTAGTTGTACTTATGTTGTATTTAATTATTTTTGGAGGGGCAATTTTTTAATTGTGTACTGGGGGTTGGCGGGTTCTTTTCAGGTCTGTTTTAATGGGTTACTTGTCATTTCATGTATATTGTATTACTGTGTTGAGCTAATACTCACTTGCCCCATTGACCGCCTTTTCCCGTCTTGCCCCTGCTTAATCTTTGTGTCCTCATGTTCATCTGTAGATATTTTCATAAGAACAGATTTTTTCATCATTCATTCCTTTTTGTTCTGTGTTTAATTCCTGGTTGCCTCCTCCTAGTAATGTTTGCTTTAAGTGTTACTGTGTCTGCTGACAGTTCCCAACTTATTTTCTGAGGTGTTAATTGAGTTTTGCATGCCAGGCCTCACTTGACAGTTCGTTTTCCCCTATTTGTCACAGGACACGGTCACAATTGGCCGCCAGAGTCCACAATGATGTTGCATGTCAGAACGTTAGTGTACCTTCATGTACTGATCTTGGCAATCTTCGCCCGGACTGTGTTGACTCTTTGATAGACAATGACGTGGTTATTGCTATGGACGATTCCTGTGACATCTCCTTCCCATCTGATGCCAGCCTCCGGAACCACCTCACTGGCCACAAAAGAGTTGATCTTCGGGATGCGGCCCCTAAGCTTTCGCTTCCGGCTCCATCCACAAAGAAATCAAGAAGGAGAAAAAGAATTGTAATTCCGGCCATTTCCGTTGCCGAACCATCAACTGTAACGGACCCAGCAGCTATTCTTACTCAACCCGTTGTCCCGAGTCAAATTGAGCCGTGCCCAGATGATGAAGTTTCGGGCCCTCTTGGTCACTTCCTGGAGCCGCTTGATGACTTCTTGTCTGAACAGCTGGCACACGACAGTTTTGGGGCCTTTGAAAAACTCGTGGAGAACATCACCCACCTTTTCCCAGATGGCCCTACTTCCAATGGCTCCTCTTCTCAATCAACTGTTATCAACATTGACGACATACCATGAGCTCTACACTAGGAACCGTAGGAGGGCTGTGCGCGAGATCGTCGGGAACTCGGGGGGGGGAATGTAAGAATCCGCTTGACAACCTGGTTCAACATTTCTCTGAATGTTGGAGTGGTGGATCTTCTGACCCCTCCCTTTTTCATTCCATTTCCGCTGATGGGAGAATTGAGGTCTTTGAATCAGAATTGACTCTTACAGAAGTCTGAAATGTCCTTAAGAAAGCGGAAAGCACTGCGCCTGGTCCAGGCCGACTCACTTATCATCATCTTCGGTCGGCGGACCCTGGTGCCAAAATCCTTTCGAAGATTTTTAATTCCTGCCTTCGTTTCAGACGAGTTCCCAGACTGGAAACTCTCTACCACTATCCTGATTCCAAAAGGCGGTGATCTGGACATGGTTTCCAACTGGCGACCCATCGCCCTCTCCGACAACGCGCACAAAACTTTCACCAATTGCCTTGCTGCTCGCCTCACGAACTGGCGTGAGCGATTTGATGTTCTCTCTCCGTGCCAGAAAGGTTTCATGACATTTGACGGAGTGTTGGAGTATAATTTCATCCTCCAGCAATCTGTTGAGAGAGCTAGATCTGCCAAGCGCAACATCTGCATTGCTTGGCTAGATGTTTGATTTTGGTGCTCTCCCCATGGGGCCATTTTTGATTCTCTCCGAAGCAATGGTGTCGGAGAAACTTTTGTTAAGACTCATTGAAGACATATACACCGATTCTTCCACCTCCATCTTGACTGAGGAGGGTCTTTCTCCGTACATCCCCATTTCCAGCGGGGTTAAACAGGAGTGTCCACTCAGTGGCCTTCTGTTCAATATTGCCATTGATCCGGTCCTTCGGGAGATACAAGGCACCAAGTTCTTCACATCAAATCCTTGCCTTCGCAGATGACATCTGTTTAATTGCCAGTTCCCCAGATGAACTCCAGGTTCATCTGAATGAAGTTCAACATTTCCTGGGGGGGCTCAACCTCCATCTCAACCCAGGCAAATCATTTTCCTACCACCTTCATGGGGCCACACCGGTTGGAATCTTAGACACTGAGTTCTTCCTTGGTGCCAACTGGCTTACTCCCCTCATGGAGGGTGAGTTCCATCGCTTCCTAGGGAAACCTGTTGGGTTTAATCCGGTCCCGGATTACAACTCACTCAATGATCTAGCGGAACTTGGCGAGATCCAAACTTACGCCATGGCAGAGAATAGACGCACTAAAGTCGTTCTTTTACCCTTGCCTCCAGTTCTCCATGCGGACTACCCAATTTCCGAAGGAGGACTGGGCCAAGGTTGATAACGTCCTGAGAAAGGATATTAAGGACACCTTGACTCTTCCTTCTGAAGCCTCCAACGAATACCTTTATGGTCAGAGGAGACTTGGATGCTGTTTGCTGCCGATTGCAGCGGAAGAGTCCGACATCAACTTGGTTGATACGGCATTTAAGCTACTCACCTCACGAGACGACATTTGTGCCCTGGATGCTTTCTCTTCTCTCGTCTCAACGGTTCAAAAGAGACTCGGGCGGGTTCCTTGGTGCCTTCTTGTCTGGAGAGGTTGAGGGAGAATTCAACAGGTTTTCCAACACATGGACTGTGGCCCGTGTTGCATCCCGCAGGCTTGGAATCACATGGTCGTTCGAGGATTCTTCCCCTTCCATCTCTTTTGCTGATCTCACCCTTAATGCAAGAGGAAGATTCTTTTCTCTATCCGTGACCGTCTCCGAAACGCCCGGTCCACAGCCCTGCTTCGAAAAAAGAAACAGGGGAAATCTATGGAAGTTGTCAGCCTCTCTCCTGCCAACTCTCACTTCATTTCCAATGGGACTTACACTAGATTCGCTGATTGGCATTTTATTCACCGTGCCCGCCTGAACCTAGTTCCTCTTAATGGAGCCAAACCTTGGCTGGATGATGTCGACAAGAAGTGTCGAAGATGTGGTTATCAACAAGAATCCTTTACTCATGTTATCAACCACTGCCCTTCCTTCTCTTACGCCTGGCAGCTTCGCCATAACGCGATTGCTGACCGACTTCAAAAGGTTTTGAGGGTCAAAGGTGAAATACTCTCTTCCAACCAAGCTGTGCTTGGTACCACTATCCGACCGGACCACGTCTTTAAAAAGGGTAGAGAGGTTTTTCTTATAGATGTCGCCTGTCCGTTTGAAATCCGGAAAAAAAAACATTCGACGCTGCACGGGCAAAGAAGATAGCTGATTATGAACCCTTGATCCCCCTGTACCAAGCCCAAGGACTTCGGCCGCATATTATTCCCATCATTGTCGGTGCTCTGGGCTCCTGGGATACCCAGAATGATTCCTTCCTGCGGAGGTTCATGAATCTATCATTTTTGAACACCCACCGTCGTTTCAAGCGACTGTATCAAATGCTCTAGGGACATTTCCATTGAGTTTCTCACGGGGCACAAACAATATTCCACTTCTGAAGATGTACCCACTGATCTGGCGAACAATTCTCCCTTTGAGTAAGGCCAGTATGTTTCACCTGTGTAAATTGTAAATAATGCTTCTTTTCATCTGTTTATTTTCCATTTACTGTATATTTTTTATATAATTGTTTATTTCATGTGTTGGTTGTGTGAATGGTGTATGTACACATAGACGGAAAACCGTGCAGTCTTTCATGGCTGTCACGACTTTCCTATGAAATGTGAAAAAGTAAAGTAACAGGAATATAGGTGGATGGTTGTCAGTTGTCATTATAGACTTCTCACTTCATGTTTCCTGAAACCCTTTGCTTAATTGGCTGTTGAGAATCAATATGAGAGAGCACATGAAATGTTCCAACGTTTGAAAAATGCTGTGAACAGTTTGCAATCAAGACTGGGAAATAATTTCTTGTTTCTCCTGGTAACATGAATCCCCTTTAGTGATTGGAGGCCGTTACTTTCTCACTACCTGCAAAAAGACGTGAAAAGTTGCATTAATAGGAACTGTTAACGCCATCCTCATTCCCTGGGTAAAGAAAGGTCTCCTGCTGAAGGTCAAGCAGTGGATTTTATGACGGTTTTTTGTGGCATTTTTATTTTATGCTGGTGGTTTTATTTTATGATGGATGGTTTTATTCGAAGGATGTGTTAAGTTGAAGGAGTCTAGTGCCTGTAAATTTAATGGTCATCTACCATTATGTTCTTAACAGGGTCATTTAATCTTTCGTGTTCCGTTCATTTCGAATGTAAAGCATCTGAAATTTCGCTTCCCGTGGGAAAAGTTCAAGATTTATTAAAAGACCCGATATTTAATGATGGGTCATGAGTTCTACTTCATCTCCTTTTCCTTTTATCCAATCAGCATTTCCACTTTTTTTTTTTCATTCATCCTCATTAGCAGTAAAACCAACAACCAATGAAGAAATAACATCGAATGTATATAAAACTTATTCGCATCAATCTTAATCCACTCAGCCATCTCGAGATTCTAACTAGTTATTAAAAATAGTCTTGAAAAATTGCTTATAATTTTATATTGAGTTCGATCTATTTTATAAAATTATTTTCTTTGATTTAAAAATGCATACTGCTCTAAAAAATCTGCATGTTATGGACATCGGAGGTTTGAGTGAGGAAACAATAATAGACATTTTTACGGAAGGCGGAATGCTACCAAAGAAAGATCCGGTACCTATGTGTCTCAAATGCGAGGGTCAAACAAAGGCGTCGACGGATAATTCCCGAAAGCTGGGATGGGTGTGGTGGTGCAAGAATAGAACTAAAAGGAAATGTTCTGGAAAAGTAATTTCTCTTTGATTCCTAATATTTTATCATTGTGATCTGTTTTAATAGTTATAATACAAATAACTGTACTTGTTTCAGTATTTAATACTCTTTTCATCTTTATTTTTAAGGTTAATCCATTGATGAATACATTCTTCGAAAAGAGTCCCATAAATTTTTCTGATATGTTTATTCTTTTGTGTGGAAATTCCCTATAAGTAAAGCTCTTACCATAACAAACTTCTATAGAGCAAAGCGAGGACAAAAGCAAATGTCGTCGGAAACCATTAATGACTATTTCACATACTTTAGAGAGGTAGCCGAAGTATGTGCTTCTTATCACAACAAAATATTAGGAGGTCCAGGTAAGAAAATGTTTTATTAACAATTTCTTTTAAATAATTCTATATTTTATCTTTAAATATATTCATTATTCTTTTTATGTGGTAACATACACTTCCATTCTTTTAATATAATAACTGATTTGTGATTTTGCGATTGAATAAATGAATGAATTGCTTTTTATTTGATTTCAGACATACACTGACTACCAATAAGTACCAATAGTGACGATATCTGCGGTCCTGAGGTACGTCACGGACTCCGCCGGAATATATCGTGTGGGAAACAGCATCGGCATTAGTCGCATGCAAGATGCCGCGCAGTTCGGAGGTCTCTGATTTCGAGAAAGGTATAATTATCGGGTATCACAAATGTGGCCGATCCTTAAGGGACATATCTAGCGATCTGAAGTACCCAAAATCGACAGTGGCCTATGTGATTAAGAAGTGGAAGGTGAGTGGTGATTGTCGGAATGTGCCCCGAGTCGGCAGACCGACGAAACTGGGAGATAGAGACCGACGAGTGCTCACCAAAGAAATTCGGAAGAACCGCACCCAACCGATGGCCCTTATCCGTGAGGAGTTTCAACAGGCATCCAGGAGTATTGTTTCAATGAATACCATCCGTACGGAAGCACATCTGCATGGTTTTCATGGTCGTGCTGCTGCCCATAAGCCTTTAATCACAAAGTCCAACCGCGCTGCTCGGTTAATGTGGTGCAAAGCACATAGAAATTGACTGTAGATCAGTGGAAACGGATTCTTTGGAGTGACGAATCAAGGTTCACCCTTTAGCGTTCGGATGGCAGGGTCTGGCGTCTGCCTGGAGAACGTTTCCTGCCAGAATGCATTGTACCAACAGTCAAGTTCGGCAGAGGTGGAATTATGGTCTGGGGGTGTTTCTCCTGGTATGGACTGGGACCCTTGGTCCCCATTCATGGTAAGCTCAACGCCGATGCCTACTGCACTATTTTGGATGACAATGTGCTTCCTACGTTGTGGCAGTTTTACGGGTTGGATCCCTGTTACTTTCAGGACGACAATGCCAGTTGTCATGTTTCGACGTTATCCAAGGCTTGGTATGGTGCCAATGGAGTTCATCGAATGGACTGGCCTGCCCAGAGCCCAGATCTCAACCTTATCGAGAACCTCTGGGACGCGTTGCATCGCCGAATTCAGGGTGCACTACCCGTCCAAAATCGGTGAAGGAACTTCTATGTCTTCTCCAAGCCGAGTGGAAGAAAATGCCACTAGCTGTCATACAAAGACTTGTGGAAAATATGCCCCGGAGGGTTCACGTTGTAATTGCCTCTCGTGGAGGCTCTACCAACTATTGATTTTGAATACAGTTCGTTTTTCTTTTCTATCACAGGTGTCCAAATACTTATTGGTAGTCAGTGTATTTTTGAAGTTAAAATGCACAAATGTTTAACGTGAGACTTTATTTGTTTTTTAAAAACTAATAATTTTACATTTGCAAAGAATAAAATAATGAAATCCTAAATGCATTGTATTTTCCTCAAAGACAGATAAATTTTACTAAAAACATTAACTAAGATATCACTCATGTTCTCGGGGAAAACTATATAAGTTGCTGAAACTTTTCTGATGAAAAGAAAATACCACAGAGGTAGAAGAACCAATCCTATGACACAAACAATTTTTGGAATGTTTTGCCGGTAAAATACATTTAATTGTTATTTTATTTCAAAATACATGATAACATTTTAAATTTTGTTCATTAAGTTTAACTGCTTTTTGAAAGGGACGAGAAAGAGGGGCTGTTTCTCATTAAGAAAGGAAAGAGCAAGCGAGAGTTGTGGCCCTTCATCAAACACCATTGCCATCCTGAAACTTCCATCATTTGTAGTGACAAAGCAAAGCAGTACGTGGGTGTACAAAACATTTTTAGCAATGCTCCACACAACCACAGCATTGGTGAATTTTTTTCACCCACGAATCCCCTTAACACTATAAATGCTCTGGAAAACGAAAATAAACACTTAAAAGATGCTATTATTTCTACAAGATCGCCTGATCATGTAAATCAGTATATGGGATTGCATTTTTATCGTAGAACACGAATGATGAATATTCCCCAAGATGAGCGGATACATCTGTTTATGAAAGATGCATCTAAAGTGAATGCTGGGTATAGGAATGAAAACATGGAGAAGTTAGAGATAACAGTGCCCGATGCCGAATCCGAAGGAATCGGTAATTTGTGTAACTACACAGATTTCATCTGATGGTATGCTTCCAGCGTCTTTCGTTGTTGGTGCACTTCCAGTTGGTTTTTTCCATCTTGGGCATATGTATCTCTGGCTTTTTCTTTTCTTTTTTGTGTTCGAATTTTGCACTGGGCCTCTAAATATTTTCATCTGAAAATATTGGTAGCCCCTGGCTTAACCTCTTAAAACAAATTCCCAGTAACCCCTCAATTTGTTTCGCTGAGCTGGCTCATATGGGTCTCGTGTTATTTGGGTTTTTGTTATTTTCTTTTTAGCACTGGGCCCCTATATATTTTTGTCTTTAAATATATGTAGCCCCCTATTTTTTGGGTGAGCCGATTCGTCTTTTGTTGTTGGTGCCCCTCCAGTTGGATTTTCCATCTTGGGCATATGCATTCCTTGCTTTTTGGCTTTTCTTTTCTTTTTTGGTATTTTTTGGACTTTGAAAAGTTTTGGGTCAATGGACTGTTTTCGTTCCTTTTTGGCATTTTTTATGCATTTTTATTGTTTATTGTGTATTGTATTTGCATTCAGTATTTTAGTTGTAGCATTGTGCATGTTGTTCCAGTGTTTAATTTTTGCAATGTGCATTTTACTTTGTATTATTCTGTAAATATTCGTAAGGTAATCCCTGTTTGAGACCCTTTCTCTTTTGTCACTATGGTTTTCCCTCTTTAGTTTAGGCACCTGTGTAGTTTTGTGTACTTGTATTTCATTTATTTTATTTTATTACTTCTTTATTGTCCCCCCAACCTTGTGTGTTGACAGCTACTCCATTTATTTTTCTGAGGTGTTTGTAAGTTTGCATGCCAGGTAACTTTTCAGTTGGTCAACTTTCTTTTTTCCTGTTCTTGTTGTATTAGATTGTGATGTCAGATAAAAATGCTTTTGTGTGCGATTTGGACACTGTCCAAACTTTCAGACTTTCAGGCTTCCCTTGACAGTTGCTTTTCTCCGGTTTGCCATAGAACCAGACAACAAACCAGAGAAAGACTGGTTTCTGATTCAGCCCATGGGTCTAGTGTTGACCAAGTAGTGTCTGACACAATTTGCGAACTTGTTGATGAGGTTTCGTGCACGACTCCTTTGATAATCACTCGTGATGTTGCCCAGGTGTTCTCACCTAGCAACATCATCGATATTGAGGACGTGCCCCGTTCCTCCCCAAACACGATTATTACCATCGAGGATGTGCAGTATTGTGCAAGGTCTTCTGGACTGTGTTCTGACACTGTCTCTGACGAGATTGCACTGTTTCCATCTGACTTGGAGGTTAGAGATCTCTTCTCTGACTCCTACGTCAGTCAGAAGTTTGACTTTGTCAAATTGCTTTCCCTACAGTGCCGACGTCAGTTTTTCTCCGCGGGAGGACTTGAAAACCATTTGTATGCTGTGCACGACATACACCTTGATACCGTTGATGACCTCCCAACCCGAGGTGAACTTTCATCAACGTGTGTAGCTCCGCCTGAGGAGCTTCTTCAATTTTGTCCGAGCACCAGTCCACCTAGTTGTGCTCCCTTTTCCACATTTGTGCCCGCCAAGACCTGGGCGTCTGTTGCCAGCAAACCTGGCATTTCCACATCTGAACCCTGGGCTGGTCGCCCCATTGGTGCTTCCTTCCTTCCTCGTATAGCTCCTAAGACTCTCGCTAAGCCTCTCACACAGTAGGTTTCTGTCTCGGCCGATACACCACCATCCAGTATTGACCAACTTCGATCAAAGAAAGCACCCAGGAAAATCACATTCTCGCCTGAAGCTCCGGCAGATCATTCTTACATCGCATCTTCATCTGTTCGGAGACCAAGAAGGTACAAGAAAATTAATTGTGGTCGGTGCGATTTCACCTTTAAAACTGTCAAGTCGAGAGATGAACACCACAAAGTACACGACCTTGAGGATGCATTTAATGCACTGCATAACATTTCTCTATCTGTTGGGCCCTCCGACTTTAAGGTGCTTTTGCCCAAGGTCTCTTCGTCAAGACTAAAGGGCGCTTCGACTAGTGTTTTCTCACGGTCAGCTTCCAAGTCATCGAAACAGCAGGTGGCTCAAGTGAATGTTTGTCCTTCAACCTTAAAAAGTGTCAATTGTGCTGCAACTGTATCTGCAGGCTCCAATGGCCTCTCGACTCAAGGTCCCTTTGGGGTCTCCAGGTCTGGGTTAGTGCCCGCTTCTTCCTCGGCTGTCGTCTCGGACACTCCCAAACTTACATGCCTGTTTTGTGAGAAAAGTGGCTTTCCGAGTAGGAAGGCCCTGAAATACCACCTTTTCCGAGTCCATGGCCAACCGATGCGCAAAGCATCCCAGCAGCAGTACCCATCAACTTCTTCCCAAGAGCAAGCTGCAGTCTCTCCTGTCAGATCCGCCCACATCGCTTCTACAGTAGAAAGACTGGATGCCAAAATCTCCATGTCTTTCCCCATTCACGGGAAAATTGTTTGTCCTGAGAGTGGTTGTGCTGCCTCTTTCGTAAGCAGGTAATTGGAATTCCATGAAGGGATCATTAGTTAATCACCTTAGGTTTGTCCATCACATTTCCATCGCGACTTGTGAATTTAAGTGTGACATTTGTCATCTCCTCATCACTGGCAAACCTAAGGAACACACTTGCTTGTCATTGACGTGCAACAAGAACTGCTATGTCCGCAGTGTGATGCCTCTTTTTCCACTGCCCTTGGCATCCAGAATCCAGTCAAAGCCCACATGAAAAGATCATCACTCTCACAAATCACTCCACTTTCCATCCCTGAGTCAAGCAGAAGGATGAGGGCTAAGAGAAGGAGAGCCTCTTCTTCTCCTCAGTCGGACAACGAGAATGAATGTGTCAGAGATTATTCCAAGATCCTGGCTCCGGCTGTCGACGACGTGCCACTAGTTGAAGCGATTCAACAGACTTCGGATCATGAGGATGAGCCTCTCTTCCATTTCGTCCAGATTTTGGAGGACATCCTAACCTGTGACTCATCAAATGACTGCTCTCGGCTACTATCTGATGCCTATTCGCAACTTATTGCTGAGGCATCGAACATTGTTTTTCCTAATGCGTTGGAACCGGAACCTTCTGCTGCGTCCCGATCTACCAATATTGAGGATCCACAACAGTGCCAACGCCTTTACAAGAGGAACCGTAGGCGTGCTATTAGAGAAATACAGAAGTCGTCGGGTCAGAGGTGCTCCTTGCCACCGAGCACAGTTGAATAATACTTCTCCTCTCTCTGGAAACCGTCTTCATCGAGCCCCCAGTTCTATCATTTTTCATCACTAGACCGAGAAGTCCTGAATCTCCCCCTTTCTGTGGCAGAGGTCATGACTGCCTTCAGGTCGTGTGAAAACACGGCACCTGGCCCGGATAGGATTACCTACAACCACTGGAGATCTTTGGACCCAAAAGCGGCAGTACTTACCAAGTTTTTTAATTGCTGTGTGCAAGTTCAATTCTTCCCAGAGGAATGGAAGAATCGACCTTACTTCGCTTGCCAATTGGAGGCCCATTGCACTTGGCAACACTACCTACAAACTATTCATGAAGTGCCTCACTGCAAGATTGCAGAATTGGTGCCAAAAGTACGATGTTCTTTCTCCATGCCAGAAGGGCTTCACCCCTTTTAATGGGGTTTTAGAACACAATTTCATTTTGCAACGCAGGATTGAGAAAGCAAAATCCTCCAAGTCTCACCTGTGTGTTGCTTTCCTGGATGTGTCTAATGCCTTTGGCTCGCTACCCCACTCTGCCATCCGTGATTGTTTAGCAGGCATAGGTGTTGGTGATGCATTCCTCAACCTTGTCATGGACGCCTATTCAAACTGTTTTACGTCCATCTTGACTAATGACACTCGCACTGACCCAATTCCGATCAGTTGCGGTGTCAAGCAGGGTTGCCCACTTAGTGGCCTACTTTTCAACTTATGCATTGACCCTGTGTTGAGAACTATTCAAGGTGATGCGGCCGATCATCGCGTACTTGCCTTCGCAGATGATCTGGTCCTACTTGCTGACAGCCAGGTACATCTTCAAAACAACCTGAATTCTGCCCATGACCTTCTCCAACAAATTTCTCTTCTCCTGAACCCATCAAAATGCAAGAACCTACATATCTGCGGTGGTCTTCCTGCTGGAGTTAAGGACACTTCCTTTGAAATTAATGGCCTTCCAATTCGAAGGATGGAAGAGTTTGACTAGACTCGCTTTCTTGGCAAACCCGTCGGTTTCAATTCCTGCCCAAACTACTCTAACATAAATGACATGCGCGAGTTGGGCATGAACAGCATGGGTTCTGCTCTGGCTCCCTGGCAGCGCATTAATGCCCTGAAAGCTTTCTTCTTTCCGGCCACACAGTTTGCTATGCGAACTGGTCAATTTAAGAAAACAGATTGGGAGAAGGTGGACAAAATGATTAGGAAAGAGGTTAAAACAACTCTTTCGATTCCAGATGGTGCGGCCAATGAGTATTTATATGGCCATAGGAAGCACGGATGTATGGGCATCACCATTGCGTCTGAAGAGTCTGATTTCAATTTGGGAGACACTGCCTTTAAACTGCTTACCCAAGGACTCACCGCCACTGTTGTGCCCTTCCTTGTTGGTGCCCCTGGAATGACAAGTTCTTGAAAAGATTTTGTGCTACACCCTATCTTGCCCTATTTCGAAAACTTTGTGTTTCAGATAACATCAAATGGGCCAGAGATATTTATATCGAACATATTACTGGACATAGACAATACCTGGTCGACGATGCTTCGGCATTGGTTGGCCATGGTCATGAATCTGAATAATTTGCCTGTATATATTTCGTCTTCTTTTCATCTGTTCATTCTTTTTTAGTAATTGTATACATTATGCAATTGTTTATTTTATGTGCTTAGTTTTTGGTTTTTAGTCTTAAAAAATTCTCCGGAATTTGAATCGAAAAATTTACATAATTCTTTTTTTATTTGGCGGACTTGTTAGCTTTTTTAAATTGGTTTGACTTTTAGGATTCCTTAATTTTCTCGGACTTAGTAGATGTTTTAACTTGTCGGATTTAGTAAATTTTTTAACTTGTCGAAATACTTAAATTGGTCGGTCTTAGAAGTTTTTAAATTTGTTGGACATAATAGCTTTTTAAATTGGCCGTACTTAGTGGATTTCTTTAAGATGGTCGGACTTTGGTACGCTTTCAAGTTTAATTTGCCTTTAGCACGGTGACCAGTCTATTGTATTGCTTTGTGGCTTTGTTGGCCTCTTTAATTTTAATTTTTTTATTGTTAATCTATTGATGTGAAGTGTTGATTGGGTAACTGTCAGCATTTTGGGCGATTCTGTAACTATATACTGTGTTTGCAGGTTTTTAGATTTTGCTGCTCATGTATTTTAGTTGTATATTTTACTTTGTACCCGGGCATTACTGTATACTGTGTTTTCAGGATGACGAATCTTTTTCAGTGTGTCTGCTGACAGTTCCCCAATTTATTTACTGAGGTGTTAATTGAGTTTTGCATGCCAGGTAACTATCTGGTTAGTTTGAGATCTTGTTTCTTAGTTGATTTGCCATGCTAGCGATATTCTTTTTTGGGGTGCGTCTTATTCTCATTAAGTGTTTGTACAATGCCGTTTTGAAGCTTCCCTTGACAGCTCCTTCTCGCCTGTTTGCCATCGAACTAGACAACAGGTCAAGGACAGGTTATGTGCTAATCCCACTCCCGGTGCTCAGGCTGATATAGATGTGGTCGAGACCTTATGTGAACTTATTAACGATGTCTCATGTGTATCTCCTAAGTGCACTTCTCGTGTTTCTGTCTCGGTGTTCTCCCCGAGCACTACAATCGATATTGAAAACGTTCAGGATGTTCTTAATACTCCCATTGAACGTCATGATTGTGAGGGTTCCCCTCGTATTAATCTTCTCCACTCTCCGAATATTGAGGAAATGGTCCTAAATCCAACTGACCTTGAGGTGAGAGACCTTTATGCTGAGACTAACTCGATTTCATCAAACTCTTGTGTCTTCAATGCCGCTGCTGTCAAATATAGAAATTTTGGAATCCAAAAGTCTTGAATTATGTAATGACTTGATTGATGGAAATGAATTTCGTGATGCTTATTCACATGCACTTTTTTTTCCAAAATGTCATAGGTAATAATCCTGATGTAAAACAAAAATATTTTAAAATGTTTCATCATATCTTAGAAACTTTCAATATTGGGGAACCTAAACAACGTTACACAGCCTTAATTGGCAACTTCAACTGCGGAAAACATCCCTTGCATTTTCTTTTCTGTCACTGTTTACTGGTACTTCTATAAATTGTAACGTCGATTACGGACGTATAGGATTTTTTCCTTGGGTTCCAGAGGTTTGTTTTGTTCGACGACGTATCGAAGAGAGGCTTTAAAAATTTAGACGAATTGAGGGATCATCTGGATGGCCGTGTTCCTGTTCTCCTGGAAAAAAAGCAACCACTTCTTCAAAAATTTCCAGCGGGAATCATAACATCGAATTTGCCTCTTCCTGGGAATCTACACGTAAGAGTTCGAGAATTTAGACTAGAAAACTTCGATCTGAAAGGCCATGATTATAAAATGGACTGTAACGTTCTGTTTATTGTGTTAGTCATGTGGAATTTAATTCCAGCGGAATCTTTTTCTTTAAAGAAATTAATAATTTTAAATATAAATGGAAAGACGAACATGTTTCAAAATGTGAAATTTGTAAAAATTATGATTATTGATTTATTATTGTTCGTTATAATAATTTGAAATTTTTGTTTATAACATGATGTATAATAATTTGAAATTTTTGTTTATAACATGATGTAAAACAAAAATTATTTTTGTATGTCTGTATTTATGTATATTTCTATATTAAAAAAAAGTAAAGGGATAAATCCCAATCGTTATCCTCTTCGACTGTCTAGATTATTCTAGCTTTAGTTGAGGTTATCTTTTAGGATTTCCCGATAATGACAATGTATTATCCTATAAATAACAATCAATTTTACAGTTTAATAATTATTTATTGTTAAGTTACAAACTTTATTTGACTAGAAGTACAGCTTATTTATCTCATTTACAGCCATAGTTTCTACAGGTATTGAGTCCAAAACCGGAAAAGTTTTAGATTCACCTTCGCCTTCATCCTTGACTTGATTAGATAGGTCTGCTTGTGGAAGTGGATCTGGATTGTCGATTCCGATAGACCAGTATGTTTCGAAAAATTATTGATAATATACAAGACAGAGGAAATGGTTGCCTTATACGTTTCTTTAGTTAAATCTGAAATATTGGTACGTGATCTCATCCTGTCAGATACTTTTTTGTTAAATTCTTCATCTAAAGTTTTTTTACATTTCAGCGGATCTTCAGCCTCCCAACATTGCTTGCGTCTGACGTTATATTCATCAACTTCTTCATCGTTTAGATATAGGTGCAGTAAAAACTCTCTAGATGCGTCCATAAGCATATCCTTTTCATCTGCAATTCCATCAACTTGATCCCCCACCTCATTTTTACGAGGAGACAGCTTCTTATACATTACATAAGAGAGTTCGGCAATGAGTTCAATTGCATCCAAGAATCTTTTATTTCATCCTCTGCTCTAGTTATAGAAATTTCATTCGACCTTAATCGTTTTAAAATTGCTGAATTATGCTCAGTTCGAAGGAACGAGTTATCCCAGAAATCACTATTTTCTTCAGGGTCTAACATTATAGAAGTTCCCGGATCACCGTAATGTGTTTCATTTTGCGGAGTAATTCTACCCATTTGTGTGCCAATTATTCTTTGCAGAAGTTCGGATTGATCATAGAATTCGCTTTCGACGCAAGACAATTTGGCGTCTTCATCAATGCTTTGGCTGTGACGTATAGTTTATTGCTTCAAGTAAGAGTTAGAAGCGAATTATCTTCTCAAAGTTACGCATGTACATAAAAATATAATAATAATCATAATAAAACCAAAGTAAAGGCAGGTAACATAACAAGTATTATATTTTTAAAATACATATACATATTTTTTTCCAAATAAAATACCTAGCTACTTTTTTGAAGTCAATAAGAATTGTCAAAAAAGAAACAAAGTATTACTGTTGGATATTACCCATGTTCAGACTGTAACCGTATTTAGATTCTTTGTGTAATATTTCGTTCTCCGTAAGAGGGCGCTTTTCATTCGTCAAGTGTTTTTCTTCATGTATCGTTTCTTAGTTGAGTAATAAATTTCGTTCAAGAACGTTGTGCCTGTCTCCTTTTCATCTTCACCAGATGGTCCGTCGAGCAGGAGAGAAATTCAGTAGACATACATTAGATGAGTGTGAAGGCCGACGAAAGCGTTCGTACTCAACAATTTCGAATATTTGCTCAACGGAGCTAAAATAACAAAGTGCGTAACATCGCATAATACACCATAACAAAGTGCGTAACAACGCATAGTGCATTATAATCAAATCGTCATAATCACATCACATTGTGTGCATCATAACAAAGTGCGTAGCATCGCATTTCTCAGCATCGTACTTACATTGCGGAAGGTCAAAGCCACAACATGGAAGGTCTTCTAAAACACAAACGAATTGTGAAAGGTAAGCTAACTCGATTAATTACTAAAGTAGATAATTTACAAAATCAAGAAAATTCTATTTCTGTTATTGAAGTGCATGAAAATATCGTAAATGCTTTAGATAATGAAATAAATAAATTAAATAATGATATTCTTTGTTCTTGTTTAGATGACGAATTTTATAAATATGAACAGGAAATACATGAACTTTTTTCTAAATTAGATTCATTAAAAATTACGTTAAAAGATGAATTAAAGAAACTTATAAAGAATGATAATAGTTCTATTGCAGGTTAACATAAAGTTAATACTAATGTAAACAGTTTAAAACTTCCGCGTGTAGAATTACAAGTATTTACTTCAAATTATATTGACTGGATCTCATTTCGCGATTTATGTTTTGCCAGTGTAGGAAGTAATGAATCTTTAAGTAATTATCAGAAATTACAATCGCTCTGTGAAGGGCGAAGCAGCTACTTTATTACATTCAATTCAAATTTCAGATGAAAATTACGGTTCAAAGGCTCAATCTGCCTGGTCCTTCCACTTCTTCTGTTCCTGTTTTCACAAGCACGCAGTCTGGTTTAGTCTTTCCTACTGTCATCACATACCATTGAGTAGATGAACGCTTCGCTTTTAGGCACTCGACCTCTTTATTCAACTTAGTAGTAAAATAACAAGTTTCATCATTTTCTATTGGCAACACCTTGAGTGAATGGCGCACTATTTGAATATTTTGTGTATTTGCTTATTTATTATTTTTTTTTTTTTTCCTGTCATAATTTAACAGCATTTGAGTAAACTAATAAAAAGCTGCTCAAAGCTTTAAATCGAAGTGTTTTGTGAACGTGTATTTTGTCGAGACAAGTCGTTAATGCATTTCGAAGGAAAATAAAGGTACTAATAAATTTTTTACGTTAATATTCGCGGAATCATCGAGACACTTCCCATAAACTTTTCACAAATGACTGCGGTAATGTTCTGAAATTGAAACAACACAATTACGGAAGAACTATCCTGTCTCGAAATAATGTACAGTTTAATAATGTACAGTTTCAATAAAAATCTGAAATTGTCAAAATTATTGGGGAGAGTACTCATTTTCACGTGTAAAGGAATTACTTTGTTCAAATTTCATTTCAATTAGCAATTGTTTTGTATGCATTTATTTAATAATTTATTTTTACATATCCACAAATAGATCATGGTAGCTCAATTTCTTTAAGAAATGTGAAAGAACATTATTTTAATTATTTATTTTTGATGCAGTAGTCCTTATTCTTTTACTTTATAATATTTGTACATATTTTTTATATGTGTATACATTTTTTTTTCAAGATTTAAAGTGTAAAAATTTGTTCTCAATGCATTTGTAAGGAAATTTTAAAACACTTATTTTATGGTTATCTATTTGTTATATTTACTATTTTTATATTTCTGCATACTAATTTTGTAATTTATTACACAAAACAGTTTTTTTTTTTAAATATTTAACTAGTTTTGAGAATGTATGTCATTTGATAAAAAAAAATTGTATTAAACCTATATTTCCTAGTATGTGATATATGTTATTTATATGTCTATTTGAATGGTAGGTTCTATAGAAGGCTTCTTTCTTTAAAAGGTATTCCATTACTACTAATAATTTAATTTTTTTTTAAATTTTTGATAAAAAGATACATAGTAGTACTTCATAAAAGCATGGATCCATCAGTCAAATGATTAACTTTTACCTATTTTTTAAAATCAGAGCATTTGTTTCACATTCTGCTGTACTCAAATAAAAATCTTTCAATATATGTAGATAAAAATAAAATTCAAGTATAAAAATGGAGAGTTGCCAAGTACAGAAATTATGATAACGCATCCATTTTGGCCAGCTGATTACGAACAAAAAAAGAAGAGGGTACAATAGGAAAATTCAGTGTATCAATGTTGAACATCTTCATAAAAAAAAGTAAATTATCAAATCATATTGTATGAATGAGAGTAAAAAGCAAATACAAATAATTCATATATTTAAATAATAACGGATAGAAAATGGAAAAAATGTTGCTCTTTCGTATAAAAGATGCGACTCTTTTTACAATAAAATAATTTTGAGCCTAATTTTAAGTATACATTTCTTAAATTGGAATTAATAAACATTAAATTAGGTGTTTATTCAATTTTACAATTGACTTGAATGTGTATCTTATATACAGTGGATAAAAAAAGTATTGGCAATTGCCTATAAATGATCATATTTGCTAACAAAGTATGTTTACAAATTTATTTTAATATAGAAGGAGAAAAGACAAACAAATATAACGAAATTTTCATTTAAATATTTTTTTAGTCAAAATCTACGAGAAAATCCAAAATTTACATGATAAAAAAAGTATTGGCAAAATTATGAAATTGACAAAATTATGAGCGAAAACAAAATCAGTATATGTTTAGTACTTCGTATGCATACCTTCTGTATCTATAACAGCTTGTAATCTATTTCTCATAGAGGAAACTAAGGTCTTTGTTGTACTGTTGGGAATTTTGTGCCACTCTTGCAAGAGTAAACGTTTGAGGTCGTCTTTACTTGAAATTTTATATTTTTTGATTTCTAGATCCAGCAGGTGCCATAAATTTTCAATTGGATTGATGTCAGGCGATTGAGGTGGGGTTTTTAATTGGCGAGGAGCATCGTAGAGTAGCCATTCACGGGTGACATTCTCTGTATGCTTGGGGTCATTGTCTTGTTGAAAAACGAATGATGTTCCCAAGCCAAGATTTTTGGCACTGATATTTAAGTTATGGCGCAAAATGTCAATGTATGTACGTGCTGTCGTAATACCCTCAATAAAATGCAGGTTGCCAATTCCATTAGCTGCCATACAGCCCCAAACTAAGATGCTACCTCCACCATGTTTTACAGTAGCAGTTAAATGTTGCTTTTCCAATTCAGTATTTGACCTCCTCCACACATATCGTCGTCCATCACTGCCGAAAATGTTAAACTTTGATTCGTCGGAAAAAATAACTGTGTTCCAAAACTCTTCAGATAAATCAATGTGGGATTTTGCGATATCTAACCTCTTTCTCCTATTTATTTCCGAGATGAATGGTTTCTTTCTACCTACCCTTCCATAATAACTTCTCTCGTGTAAAACATTCCGTACAGTCTGTATGCTGAAAGTCTTTTGCGAAGTGAAAGCAACATCTCTAGCTATCTGGGGTGCACTTATTTTAGGGATTTTCTTAACCTTGTTAATAATGACACGTTTTTCTCTTGTAGAAAATATTCGAGGTCGTCCACTTCTAGTCTTATTTTCCGTTGATCCCGTTTCCTTGAACTTTTTTACAACACTTCTGACAGTAAATAAACTTATATTGAACTGCACTCCTATAGCACGATAAGTTAAACCTTCATTTCTGAGCTTAATAATCGTGTTTTTAACACTAACGTCCAACTCCTTCGATGTCATTTTACTGCAGTAATCACAAAATAATGCAGACACTTTTGGAGTAGTTTTGCAGACTTTATACCGGTAGAGTTTCTTATCAGTCGAAACACGTGATTTCCTTTTATGTAAATTTGAATTAATTTCAGATCTTTTGCATTAAAAACATGGCATTCTAGTAGATTATTTCACAATGTTGTGGATCAAAATAAGTAATAATAATAAGATTAAGTAATAGATGAAAAATGATTCTTAGTATATGAAGTTATTCAGCTTTATGGGGGAAAAACATGTCATAAAATTAAATGTAAAATCAGAAACTTTATTAAATAAGAAAGGAAGAAAAAAAAAGTGGCAGCATATTTATTTATTTACAAAGTTTAGATAACCTTTCCTTAAAAATTTACGAAATTCTGAATCATGTAAAAAAGAATTCCGCAATTTCTTTGGTTTAATGATTCAATCATCCTTAATTATATATATATATAACTTTAAATATTTATTTTTATTTCAAATAATGAATTACTTTCTTTTTTTTTTTTAAATTTATTTGTTTTCAGAGTTTAGTATGATTTTGTTTATTAAATTCAATAAAATTTGTTTGCTTTTTAATAATAATAAATGTATAAGTATAAATTAATATAATATTATAAAAATGTTTTTAAAAAGTTATTATATTTTATTATTTACAAGGTTATCTATTATGTTAACATCGTATACACCTCACTGTTAACCATTCCTCTAATACCTACGTCAGTGAAACAGGTTGATGCATCTCTTTTATTGAAAATGGGCCAATGAAAAAGCTTAATTGCAGGAATAGTTTGATTCTAGTTTCTGTTGAGAAAAGTTCTGAAATCATTAAATGCAATAATTAGAAATTTCTCACCTAAAATGTGTATTAAAAGATTTTTACATTTTTGGTGTGCAATAGTTGTTAATTTTTAGTTTGGAGATTTTACAGAAAATACTAATACAGAAAATTGGACAAAAGGCCAAGTAGCAGTTTAAGATATCCTTGTATTTGGTTTTTCATCTTGTGTGTTTACTAAGATCTTTTGACAGATGTCAGGACATGATAGTTTTTATTTCATGGATTAAAAATCCAGGCATTTTTTATGATTTCTGGGCTGGTTATTACAACAGGAATATCTTGTGGGATGAATTTTCGCAGTTTTCAAGAATGCAACGAACTCGTTTTAAGGAAAGTTTATTAAATTATTTCTACTATTACCCATATAGAGCTGCGTACATGCGTAACGTATAAACTATCTGCGATGTAAATAAACGTGGAAGGCAATGCTTCATAATAAGCAAAGTTTTGTATTATAATTCATAAGACAGACCAAACATAAGAAAAACTACTAAAATGAAATTGATGCTGAATATTTATATCTTTTAATTTAATCTAAACTAAAGTATATTTTTAAGCTCGATTTTCAACTCGAAAAAAAAAGCAGAGCTCTATATCTCGAACATTAGCAATGTTTGATTTTATGACTCGATCATTTGAAACTAATTACTTCTATAGCTCGAGGAAAAATAAGTCACCGACTCTAGGGATTTGCAGACAATGCACGTCATTGTTTCCTAGAAAGCAATGTATGAGTATATAGTAAATAGAATAACCAATTCTATGAAATAGCAACTTAGATAATGCTATAGATAGAGAACGATCGAATATTTTTAATTTTAAGATTGGTTCTGAATTATTTTCATTTTTTATTGTAGTACATAATATAACTTTTAAGTTGCAAATAAACATGTTTATTACCTCTGTAACTTGAATTTTTATTTATTTTACCTGTCTAACTCAACATAATTTAGAAAGAATCTAAACCTCTACAAGTAGAATATTTCCTTTCAAAATCCGCGGAAGTTGAAATCCTCCATAAGTCGAATCATTTGGCGTCTCCCTTGAAGTTCGGCTTACAGAGGTTCTACTGTATTTGAGTTTTTTCTCTGAAAATTGTTTTGTTTTTCTTAAAATTCTGCTGTACTAAAATTAGCTGAAACCTGTTGTATGTTGAGATGCAACACATTGTATGACTCACCTTTCGCAGGAAAAAAAATATTCTCAATGCAATTTTAACAAATATCTTATTCATTCTCAACATATATTCATGTAAAAAGAATTAAGACTTGAAATGAATGAAGGTCTATAAATTTTATTTCCTTATTAATAAATAATATTAGTAAATATTTCATTTAAAATTATTGAAGGATAAAAGAGATTTTTTGTGATTGGATAGTTGTGATAAGATATTAATTTTTTGTTTTGTTTTTTAATTGATATCTTATGTTTTTTTAAATTACTCAATTGATATTTTTTCTTTCAGATTGGGAATCTTGAAATATACCTATATTGATATGTTGCGAGATAACTTGCCACAAAGTGCAATAAAATTGGGTATCAGTAATTCGTACTATTTTCAGCAAGACAATGATCCCAAGCACACTGCCGGTATAACACGAATTTGGTTGCTTTATAATATACCCAGAAGACTTACTACTCCATCACAATCACCAGACTTAAATCCTTTGGAAAATTTGTGGAATTCTTTGGATTTAAAAGTAAGAAAAAAGATTTCAAGCAAATCTACACTTAAACAAGCTCTTATTGAAGAGTGGTCAAATATTGACCCTACTGTTACAGAAAATTTAATTAAATCAATGCCACCAAGATTACAAGCAGTAATAGATGCTAATGGAATGCATACTAAATATTAGTTATTTGAAATTTTCTTATATATTATATTTCTTTTGTATTCATCGGGTGTGCAAATACTTTTTTGGGATATTTTAATTTTGTTGCAAAAAAAAATTATTTATATTATTGTATTTTTTCTGTTTAATTTAGGTGATTAAACTTATTCTACTTTGGCAATACCAATTTTTGTATTTCTTAATGCTTAATTTTATGATTTGCAAGCAAAAATGTAAGTGTGCAAATAATTTTTTGTACCCACTGTATTGTTTTATTTTTGCCCCCTCAATCTTTTGTGTTGACAGCTACCCAGTTTATTTTTCTGAGGTGTTTTTAGAGTTTGCATGCCAGGTAACTTTTCTGTTAGTTGAGATTTTTGTTTAAATTGATCTTGTCGAGTAGGCCATTTTTAGTTACTTGTGGTGTGTGCTTCTGCAATTGCATCCTTTATGATATCAGCTAAGGGGATTATTGGTTGCGATAGGGACACTGTCCAGGCTCTTGCAGGCTTTGAGGCGTCCCTTGACAGTTCCTTTTCGCCCATCTGCCATAGAACCAGGCAGCAGACTAGAGAGAGACTGATTTCTAGTCCATCAGTTGATTCTCGTGTTGACTCAGACATTTTGGAAACCGTGTGCGAACTTATTGACGAGGTCTCTTGTGTGACACCAATGACCATCGCTCGAGGAGTTGTCCAAGTGCTCTCACCAAGCACGATCATTGATATTGAGGACGTGCCCAGTGCCTTCTCATCGCCATTGAACTTCATGATTGTGCAGGGTCTCCTCGTTCTGAACTGTGTCCTTCCACTATTGCTGACGAAGTCGCGCTTTTCCCTTCTGACTTGGAGGTTATTACTGTGTTGAGTTACTACTCACTTGCCCCATTGACCGCCTTTTCCCGTCTTGCCCTAGTTTAATTATTTAGTGTCCTCATCTTCATTTGTATATATTTTTTCATAAGAACACATTTTTTCACCCATCATTTTCTTTTTGTATTGTGCTAACTTGTTGATTGCCCCCTCCTATTAATGTTTGTAATTATTTTATTGTATCTGCTGACAGTTCCCCAATTTATTTACTGAGGTGTTAATTGAGTTTTGCATGCCAGGTAACTGTCTTGTCAGTTGAGATCTTATCTCATTACTGATTTAAAAATTAGTGCTTTTCTGCGATTCTACAATATTTTCAAAGCACTCAGACCACAGATGTCTCACCAAAGTCCTTATTAAGCCACCTCGCAGGGTCTCCGCCACCATTTAGCAGCGCACAAGAAGAAGTCTGCGCTGAAATTGGACACCCCTCCTACGATTCCTTCCTCCCGTAGGAAGACTAGACGGTCATCGAACGATGTTGCACAGTCGGATGGTGAGATGCAGGTCGATCAAGACCAGTCCCATGCACAACTAGTCCGAGACTCACCTGTCCCCCCTTCTCAAGACAGTTGTGACGAAGATGAAAAAGGGCCACTCGACCACTACATTGAGCCATTAGATGACATCTTATCCTCTGACCCCTTGGATGACTCTTTCTGTTTGTTATCTGACATTTGTTCCAAAATTGTTGTTGAAGGCAAGGACTTTCTATCAATTCCTGAACCCTCCTCTTCTTCAGCAAGTCAAAATGGGTATGACATCACAGATCCCCAAACATGTCAGAAACTCTATCGACGGAATAGACGATGAGCGGTCAGAGAGATTGTTGGCAACAATAGCGAGAGGTGTAAAATCCCCCTCCAAGAGCTCACAAAATACTTCTCTGGTGTTTGGCAAGGAGGTGAATCTTACAACAGTATCTATGCACAGAATGCTGAAGGGAGAGTTGGTGTCATCGAGCAAGACTTCTCCTTCGCAGAAGTTGCACGAGCCTTGCGGTCTTCAGAAAACACTGCATCAGGGCCTGATAGACTCCCATATCACCACTGGCGCTCACTAGACCCTAGTGTCAAAGTCTTAACTAGGACATTTAACGTTTGCCTCCGGAACCATAGAGTCCCCAATGCATGGAAAGACTCCACCACCATCTTACTACCTTAAGAGGGAGACCCAGCATTACCTAACAATTGGCGACCCATTGCTTTGTCCAACACCATCTATAAACTGTTCATGAAATGTGTTGCCAATATTTTTAAAGACTGGCTTCTTACGTACGACGTCCTCTCTTCTGCCCAAAAAGGGGAACCCTCACGATGGTGTTCTCGAGCATAATTGTATCAATTGATTCAACACATGGGACAAATAAGTATAATATCCAACTTACTAGTTTAGTTGTCTAGGATGACAATTGGGAAGGTTTTCCGGTGGCCTTTTTATGGAGTAATCGTCAATGTGAGGCAATTTTAAGATACTTTTTTGATGTCATTAAACTAAGAACAAGAGATATAACCACTAAAACGTTCATTTCTGATGACTATCCAGCATATTATAACACCTGGAAAACCATTTTCCCACCAGCACAATTTAGCATTATTTGTGGCTGGCATGCAAGACATGCTTGGGGAGCAAATGCATTGAAAATACGAAACCCTCAAAAAAGAGTCAGACTTTTAGCATCACTGGATTCTTCATCAAGTGAAGATGCATTTACGTTTAATGAATTGTTAACGATACGGCCGTCGCAATGGTTAGAGGATCCAGAAACTTCGACCTTTGCACAATATTTAATGACACATTACCAAAATCGGCCCCATCAATAGGCTGCATGCTTTAGACAAAACTCAAACATTAATACTAATATGACAATAGAAGGCACAAAGAGTTGAAATACAATAGTGATTTGAAAGGAAAATGTGGTGGTCATTTGGGCAAGGCCATACATAGGTTAATGAAATCTTTGCAAGTGAAAATTATGGATAGAATAACTTCATTACAACGAGGAAAATTAACAAAAAAGATTTCTCTTAACAGAAATAAACATAAAATAGCCCAAGATAATATTAACATTTATAAAACAAATGAGAATGAGTGGCTTGTTCCCTCCTTTACATCTCAAGGTGATATGTATACCGTAAAAAAATGGATACTAATTCTGGACATTCCTGTAATTTACACCTGTGACCTGTGTGCAAGCAACACCTGTCAAATTTGCTTGCATCAATTTCGATGTAGTTGTGCAGATTCATGCATATAATATATGTGTAAACATACTCATATTGTATGCATGAAAAATAATTTCCGCAATAAAAAAGAAATAAATCAAATTGAAGATAATAATTTAACCATCAATATAAGAGAAAACGAAGGTATTTTATTTAAAGAACTTAGAAAAGAACAATATAGTGAAAAAAATATAGAAATTCTGAAAGAAAAGTCAATTACTTCACTTTTAGAGGCAATCCCAACAATTAAATCGTTTACATCTGAAGTGCAATGCAAGGAATTTATGAAAGATTTGCTAACATCTTTAAATAAATGCACATCGTTGGCTATTCATAAACATGAGTTACCTTTTGTAGCTACTAAAAATGCACCTACAAAAAATTTAGGAAAACAGAGGCAATATCCTGCAAAGAGGAAACTGGAAAATGTAGAAGATTATAATGGATACGAAAAATGTTGCTTCTAAAAATAATTCAGTAGGTGTCATTTAATAAGAAAACTAATTGAAGTTATTTTATTTTATATATGCTAAACTCGTCAAGTAAGGAAAATAGGCCTATTGGGGAATCCCGCCTTACTTGGCAAATCTTGAAATACAAAATATCTAAGCTACGTATTCCAGAATACTTTTAAAGAATGCTCTACAGTTTCCTAGAGGACAGGGATGTATCTCTGGGAGATGTAGAGCAGACATACAACAAAGGCATTCCACAGGGATCCTGCCTGGATCCAATATTATGGAACATCTTCATAAATGACATCTTGGAGCTGGACCTAGGACAAGATGCCCACATACAAGCTTTTGCCGATGACATCATCCTGATGATCAAAGCACCGGCAACTTACCTCTTCTCAACCAAATGCTCCGGCCCCCTGGATAAATTCAACAATCGGATCAATGAAAATGACCTTAATATCAATTGTAACAAAAATCTTTTTATAACAGTCTCCTCAAAAACTACACATCTCCCAACCATTCCAATGGGAAACTTCAAAATAAAATACAAAAATGAAATTAAATACCTGGTAATTAGTATTGATAAACAGCTTAACTGAAAAAAACATGTGGACTATGTTACTAATAAAATTACAAAAATTATGCAAAAAATTAATAGAACAACGAGGGTGTTCTGGGGCCTCATTCTCATGGTGAAAAAAGAAATCTATAGAAAGGCACTTGAAAAAATCATCTTCTACGGCTATGAGATTTGGTTTAAAGATCAGGCCAAACAGAATCAAAAATTGAACAGCCTTCAAAGAATAGGACTGCTCAACATAACGAAATGTTATAGAACAGTCTCTACAGAAGCTATTCAAACTCTTTCAGGAATTCCTCCAATCACATTGACCCTTCGATTTCTAATCAGGGTTTACCATCTGCGGCAAGACATCGAAATTGACCACCAGCTCTTTAAGTTCGAAAACCTTGAAGAAGTTTGAACCTCCATGGAACAAATCCAAGTTACCAAGTTAATGGAGGTACATGAAACAAAGGGAAGAAGGAGACCGCAAACAATTCCTTCTCGCCCGTTTGCCATAGGACACACGAACTGGCAAAGGGTGGGCGTTCCTGTGAGAATGACCCTTCCTCTGTGAATAATGACTCTCGTACAGATGGTCTAGTTTGTGAGAGCGTGTTCATGGAGCAGGAAGTTCTTAAAGCACTTGGTGACATGCTCACTAGCATTCCTCCGTGCACTCCTCTGAGTGCTTTCTTCTTTGATGAGTCGTCTCCCCCTACGTTGTCCCGGACATTCTTCCAGGACGAAGATACCATTGAACCTATTCCATTGTGTGTGTCACCCTGTGGCATCATATATGATAAGTCATGTCCTCCCGCACAGTCTTGTATTTTTTTCCAAGCTGAGGAAAGTGAGTGTTTCTCCTCACCCTGGTTCTCAACTTCCTAAGCAAAGATCTTGTGCGTGTCCTGATGGCTCAGATCCTTTAATTGAAAACTATGCAGTTGGAGAAGTTGACCTTTTCCCCTCGGACGTGGAAGTCAGGGACCTATTCCCCGACCCTACCACAAGTCCGAGGTTCGATTTCTTGAAGCTCACCTGCCTTCAATGTCAACGAAAATTTTTCTCCGCGGGTGGTCTTGAAAATCATCTGTACGCCGTCCATGATGTTCGGCTTAACTCATCTGATGACATTCCCATTTCTGCTGGTCATTCATCACAAAGTGATCCTATTTCCCACACCTTGATTCCACCGGAGCTCCTCTCTTTGGGCCCCATGACTGGCCCTCCAAAGAGTCTCCGTTTACGACAATTTCACCAGTCAAGACTTGGGCATCTGTAGCTGCCAAGCCAGTTATCACCTCCTCCCAACCATGGGCTGGACAACAACTTGGCCCCAAGTCTGTATGCTGCACGACTCCTCGAAGACCTGTTCCATCTAAGCCTTCGCGTGTCACTGGTGAGACCACAAAATCTGCAATTCCTACTGCTCCAATTCACGAGAAAAAGGCTCGGAAGAGGATCAGTTTCAAAGAAAAACCTGACCAGGTCTCGCATCCTGTACTTCTTCCTTTGAGACCCCCCCAAAAAGGTCCGAAACACATTCCCCTGCCTTCACTGCGATTTCAAATTTCGCACTGTGAAGAGCAGAGATGAACATCTCATTGTGCACCGTCTAGAAGATGAATTTAACAGGTTACATGGAATAGCCAGTAATTCAAACACTTCAGATTTTGATGACTTCGTCTTACCAAGGCCCCCTTCCTCGAAGCCTAATCGGAAGTCTTCCAAAACTGTCTTCACCAAGAAACAACACTCCATTTCCTCTTCCAGTCAGTCTACAACTGCCACCAGACGCCCTAGTGAAACTGTTGGGCCCACCCTGTCTTGCCACCTTTGTGACAGGGAAGGTTTCCCCAACTGCAAAGCACTAAAATATCACCTATTTAGGCTCCACCAAATTCCAATGGGCAAACCTGTCATTGACATACCATCACCTTCATTGTCGCCTGGTCCATCTCATGTACGCAACGCTAATGCGACGTCCCCAGCTGAAGAGACACCGCTCACCAATAGCCCTCATTCCTTTGGTGAGTCAGCTGGTACCGGACCACAAGTGTCACGTAATGGACAAACTGTGACATTCAGACTTCCCTTGGTTGGTGCCGACCAGTGCCCAGACTGTTTTGATACCTTTTCCGGCAAGGAATGGTACTCAATCAAGGGGTCTATTACTAAACATTTGAAATTTAAGCACAAGGTCAGTGTTTCATCTTCCCGACATGTGTTCTTTTTGTCATTGTTTCATTCAGTCCAAGCCGTCGGAGCACAATTGCTTCGCAAATGTCGGCCTGATGATCAAACCAACTGATCTTCAACATCAGTGCCCAGAGTGTACTGACTGCTTTACTTCCTCACAAGGGCTTCGCAACCACCTTGCAGTCCACAAAAAAACGTCGGCGTTGCAAGTGGCCACTACTCTGTCAATTCCGTCATCACGAAGAAAAAAAAGACGGAAAAAAAGACGGTCAGCGGTTGCTGACTCCCCTTCTAGAGATGACAATCAAGTTGACGCGAATCACTCACTCGCTCCACCAGTTCGGGACTCATCTGTTCCCCCCTCACAAGATGCTCCTATTGATGAGGAGAGGAGAAGGGACCCCTTGACCATTATATTGAGCCACTCGACAATATCATTTCATCTGACCCCTCAGATGACTCTTTTCGACTCTTGGATGACACATGTTCTCAAATCATTGTTGAAGGCAAGAGCTTCCTATCTATCAAAGAACCCGTTTCCTCGGAAGGTCTCAAAATGGGCTTGACATATCATATTCATGTTTTCAGGTGTTGCTGCTGGGATAGTGTATTACTTTTGTTTATTTAAGTTATTTTAGAGGGGCACTTATAAAGCACCTTAGGTTTGTCCATCAGATCTCCATAGCATCTTGTGACTTCAAGTGCGATATTTGCAATCTCACTATCACCGGCAAGCTTAAGGAACACTTGTGCTTCGCGTCTGAGGAGCATCCATTGGTTATCGACGTTCAACAAGAACTGCAATGTTCACAATGTGATGCGTCGTTTTCCACTGCCCTTGGCCTTCAGAATCATACCAACGCGCACCTTAGACATTCAGCGGTTTCCCAAATTACGCCGCTGAGCATTCCAGCGTCCAGGCGAAGGAAACGGTCTAAACGAAAGAGAGCCTCTTCGTCCCCTCAATCGGACGCTGCTCATGAATGTGTTAGGGATAACTCTCAGCTCTTAGCCCCGCCTGTTGATGATGTGCCATTGGTGGAAGCTGCTCCTCAACCTTCTGATCACGATGATGAACCTCTTTTTCATTTTGCTCAGATTTTTGATATCCTGACATGCGATCCGTCACAAGACTGTTCCCAACTGCTGTCCGAAGCGTACTCACAACTTGTTGCGGAAGCATCAATCATCGCCCTTCCTAAAGCGTCGAAGCCTGCACCCTTTACCGAGTCCCGGTCATTTAACATCGATGATCCACAGCAGTGCCAACGTCTTTATAAGAGGAATCGGAGGCGTGCCATTCGTGAGATCCAGAAGTCGTCTGGTGAGAGGTGTTCCCTGTCACCGAGCACAGTCGGAGAATTTTTCTCTGCTCTCTGGCAACCGTCTTCTTCGGACTCTCACTTCTACAACGCTTCCTCACTTGACAGAGAAGAAGTCCTCAATCTTCCCCGTCCGTGGCTGAGGTCATGACCGCCTTTCGGTCCTGTCAGAACACGGCACCCGGCCCTGATAGGCTCACCTTCAATCACTGGAGATCACTTGACCCACGATGGACACTGGTAGTTCACACCGTTAATGAAATCATCAGTGTCATTCCACCGTGCACTCCACCCTGTGCTCTCCGACATGGTGAATCTGCTTCTAATGTATTGCCATGCACAATTATTCAGGTCGAGGACAGTGAGAGTGTTCTTCCTCACCCCCGTCCTCAATGTGATACTCTGGGTACTTGTGTGTGCCCTGAAGCATCAGATACAAAGCACAGTGGAGCACCTTCAGGACAAAATAATGACTCTGCAGTCGGTGTGGTCACTCTTTTCCCTTCCGACTTGGAAGTTAGAGACCTCTTTTATGATTCTAACACAAGCCTGAAGTTTGACTTTATCAAACTCACTTGCCTGCAGTACCGACGAAGATTTTTTTCCGCTGGTGGATTTGAGAATCATTTATTCGCGGTACACGGCATAAACCTAGATTCCACTGATGACGTTCCAAGTCACAGGGAATCAGCACCACAGGGTATTGCTCCGTCTGAGGAGCTTTTTCGCCAATGCCCAAACACAGGTCCACCTAGCTGTGCTCCTTTCACCAAAATTGTGCCTGCCAAGACATGGGCACTGTGGCTGCCAAACTTGCCATCACCACATCTCAGCCATGGGTTGGGCTGCAATTAAATACGAAAACTGTTCTCTCTACGATACCCCGGCGTTCTGGTCCCACTAGACCTTCCCGGGCCGTTGGTAGTAGTGATGGTTGCGATTCCACCCAGAGCGCTTTGCCTCCTGTGAAGAAAGTGAGGAAAAAGATCACGTTTAAGGCTTCATGTGATGATCCAGACGTGGATTCTCACGTTGTTTTGCTCCCGAAGAAACCTGCAAAAAAGGCCAGAAGAAACTTCCCCTGCCTTCACTGCGACTTTAAATTCCGCACCATTAAGAGCAGGGATGACCATCATGTGGTACACGAGCTCGAAGAAGAGTTCAACAGGCTACACGGGCTTGTCAGCCGCACACATTCATCGGATTTTGATGACTTCGTGCTGCCCAACTTCGAAACTTGAACAAAAGCATACCAAAGCTGCTTCTAACAAAAAACAGCCTACAATTTCTTCTTCACGTCAGACCAATCTACCTGTCTCTAAAAGAGCTGGTAATGCAGTGGAGCCCACACTCTCGTGCCATTTCTGTGAGAGAGATGGCTTTCCTAATAAAAAAGCCACCTATTCAGACTTCATCAGGTCCCCATGGGAAAACCTGAGCCCACCTTCATTCCACCTTGCCCTTGGTTCGAGACGGGGACACCCTATACGTTGACTTTCCTGTGTGTGGGGGTGTCACCTGTACAGAACCAGGTTGTCTGAGGCAGTTTGTTTGCAAGTCCTGGTCCTCTGTGGTGTGGTCCGTAAAACAACATCTGCGGATCCACCACAACATCTCTGACATTAATACCCGTCTGAGATGTGGGCCGTGCGGAGAAGTTATTTGCAAGCCTTTGCAAAAACATTGATGCCTTCAAGATGTGGACCTTTATGTCCTCAATCTTTGCATCCAGTGGCGATGTGATCCCTGCGGAATCTCCTTTCCTACTGGCCTCAGCCTCCGGAACCATCTTGCCGTTCGGGACAGTGCTACCAAACTTTCGCTCCCGATTCCTGCCAATAAGAAAGCGAGAAGGAAAAGAGGGCACAACCGTTCGGTGATTGACATTGGTGAACCTTCTGTGCTTGATGACCGAAATAAAATTTTGGCTGAACCAGTTGTTCAAGAAACTCTTTCCTTGGATAACGTCGTGGCTGAGAAAGAGACCCCGGGTCCCCTATCACACTTCATTGAAATGTTTGATGGCCTACTTGGGGACCACCCTTCTGCTGAATGTTTCGCTTCCTTTGAATAGCATGTGCAAGACTTTGCTCACGAAGCAATTTTCCACCTTTTACCTGAAGGTAAAGTTAGGCGTCTGCCTTCTTTTTCCTCGTCTCCCCCAACATGGAAGACAGTGCCACCTGCCAGAAGTTGTACCGGCGTAGAGCTGTGAGAGAAATACTGGGCAATGCAGGTGAGAGGTGCAAAATTCCACTTCTGTCCTTGCAAACCTTCTTTTCTGAGTGCTGGGAAGGAGGCACCTCTGATCCTCAACTTTACAGTTCCACCGGTTCTGAAGGTCGCGTTGAGCTTTTAGAGAATGAATTCTCTGAAAAAGAAGTCTGGGCAGTATTAAAGAAAGCTGAAAACACTGCGCCAGGACCAGACAGGCTTACTTATCACAACCTGCGGCTTGTTGACCCTGGCGCCAAGCTACTTTCAAGAATTTTCATCCTATGTATTCGCTTCCGAAAGATTCCCTCCAGTTTGAAATCTTCCACTACTATTCTCATTCCCAAGGAAGGTGACTCTTCGGAAGTTACAAATTGGCGTCCTATCGCCCTTTCCAACACCTCATACAAGACATTTATGAAGTGTCTGTCAAGTCGTCTCAGTGCCTGGTGTGAGCGGTATGATGCTCTCTCCTTCTGCCAGAAGAGATTCATGCCGTATGATGGAGTGCTCGAACACAATTTCATCATTCAACAGTCCATCGAGCGAGCAAGGTCCTCCAAGGACATTTGATACATAGGACAGGAATACTGGAAGGAACTCAACAAAAGGAAATAACCAGAAGCCTCACAATAGCCTTAAATAATAACCCGGAAACACAAACAATAGTAAAAATTTTAAAGATAATAACGAAAGAACGCACGCTATAGTAAGACTGCCAACAATAGATGCCAAGAAACTTATCACCGTAGGAAGGATATTCATCAGCTTTCTATCATGCACTGTAAAGCCATACCACACCTTAACCAGATGCTTCAAGTGCCAGGAAATAGGGCATAAAATCCCCACATGCACCAGTGAAGAGATGTGGAAAGTGTTGCGGCAAACACACCAGAAAATGTGAGGTTGACAAGAAATACTCTTGCATTAACTGTGTCAACTACAAAAAAAAAATGGAAGTGGATTTGAAACGGACCACTGTGCGTATGACAGAAAATGCCCAACTCAACTTAAAATTATGAACGACCTCAGAGATGCCTTCAGAAGAAACAGGCAGCAACACCAACCAACTCAAAAAGCAAATAATGAGCAATAGACAAAATAAGAACTTATTAAAAGCCAATAAAGACATGGCGGCAATAGATAAACTAAACATTGTACAACAGAACCTCCAAAACAGCAATTTTTAAAATTTATTGAAGACACAGACAAAGACATAGCAATAGTTCAAGAAATATACAGTAAAGAAAAAAACATACCGGGAGTACCAATAGGATGGAAGTCATACCTATCCAACTCAAATAGAGCGGGAATAATAAGAAACCCAAATATTTATGTAACAATCACAGCAATAAAACATGACAGCGTGAGCATAATGTGCAAAACAAAGGATCAAGAAATAGCTATTTACTCTCTGTATTCATCACCATCGGAAAACCTGGAAGAAACAATAAACAGCCTACCAGCGCAAATTAATCACAAAGGGAAAACAATACTTGCAGGGGACTTTAACGCACACAGTGAAGCATGGGGCTACTCAAAAGAAGACATAAGAGGCAAAATCCTACTAGACTACATTGCAACCAATCAACTCAATATAGTAAACGACCCAAACTCAATACCAACATTTAACAGAGGCACAGCAAAAGGCTGGCCAGACATAACACTAGCAGGACAGAGTCTATAACCACATTAAAGACTGGAAAGTAATAGATAACGACATAGGCAGTGATCATAATGCACTAACGTACTCAATAGACTATAAAATTACAATACCAATAATAAATAGATTCAAGTCTAAATATGGCAACAACAAAAAGTTTTCTAAAATCATAATAAGTAAAATAAAAAAATATAGGCATACAAGAAATAACGACAAGAGGAGCTGGACAAGGCAACGACAAAACTGATTGAAACAACACAGGAAGCAGCAACAGTCACATACAAACAAAAAAAGACCTACACACCCAAGCCACCCGTCACATGGTGGAATAAGGAAATTAAAACACAAAACAAAAGCAACAAGAAGACGATACCAAAAACAACAGGATGAAAGCATTAGAAACGAATGGAAGACAAAATATAAAAAGTAAAAGGCCTCTCTCACAAAAATGATTCTGAAAGAAAAAACAAGAATCTGGAAGCAATGCTGCACTCAAACAACAGCAACATACGGCCCAGCATACAAAATAGCACATAAATTTTTTATTCCCTCCACAATTCATAGAACAGTTCCGGAGCCAGTATCGACTCAAGATAACTTAAAAAACATACTAAACCACCTCTTCCAAGCAAGCAGACAGTAAATATACAGATACAAATAACCATACAAGAATCAGAAATCATCAGCATTCACTAACACAAAACCTTTCACACAGCAAGAAAGACCACATAATAAGCACAGCACCAAGGAAAAAAGCACCTGGTCCGGATGGAATAGATGGGTACATCCTGAAAAGGCTCCATAAAAGCTCCCCATCAATACTACTGAAACTTTCAACGCATTAAAATCGCTAGGACACTTTTCAGAACCACTAAAATATGGAGAGGTAGTTCTATTCACGAAGCCAAAAAAAGACCCTACGGACCCAACCTCATATAGACCTATAAGCCTGCTACCAACATTAGGAAAAAGCCTCGAAAGAATAATTCTATTAAGACTGCAATATCATTACAGTGAAAACAACCTTCTAAGTGAAAACCAATATGGCTTCAGACAAAATATATCAACAGAACACGCACTTAGCAACCTAATAGAAAACATTAATAGAAATAGAGCAAATAACCTATATACCTGTATCATCTCAATAGACATAAGAGGAGCATTTGATTCCCCATGGTGGCCATCACTAATTACTAGACTAAAAAAAGACAACTGTCCAGAAGACCTATTATCCATGATTTGCAGCTACTTAGACAAAAGGGAAATAGAATTTAAAATGGCAGACTCCAAAATAAATCACCACCTGCAAAAAGGATGTCCCCAGGGATCGTGTCTAGACCCGATCCTGTGGACAGTCACAAATAAAATACTGAAAGAAGATTGGGGAAACAACTGCCAGCTACAAGCATTTGCAGATGATTTTATAATAATAATAATAAGCCAAAACAGAAGACAACTGGAAGACCAGGCATCAATAGCACTTAAAAATTTTTTAAAGCATGGACAGACAAAGAAAAACTTACATTATCATCCAACAAAACACAGGCAATAGTCTTTGGCAAATCTAAAAGAAACCAACGCTAAAATTTCAAAACTGGAAAGTAGAGATCAAAAACACCCTCAAATATCTAGGAGTAACAATAGACTCAAACTTTATACAACACATACATAATGTAAAAACAGATCTCATAAAAGTGAACAATAGACTAGCAGCAATGAGCGGAAGAGGATGGGGAATTCACCCCAAATTAATTTAATTATGGTACAAGACAGAAGCAGAAAGAAAGGTCTGCTACGCAGCAACGATTTGGGCCAAAAACATGACTAGACAATTAAAAGGAAAACTAACAACTATACAAAGATACTATGCACTACAAATAAGCAAGGCCTACAGGACCTCCCCAACATCAGCTCTATTAACAATAATAGGACTTGAACTCTTGCACCTAGTGGTATAGAGGGAGAGTTGTTATGACAGTGGAGTTATGGCCAAAAGGAAACCTACACCAACTGCGGCAAAAACGACCACAGTTGGAAGAATTGCCCAAACAAGGCCCACTGTATAAATTGTGAAGCTCACAATTTAAAATACAAAACGAAATTGGACACAAGTCATGGATGTACTTTCCGGAAATGCCACGTACAAGAGAGAGAAAGGCAATTAATCTTATCAAGAACCAACTATGGATAGAATGCGAAACTCCACTTATCTCAAGGGAGCGCACATCAACTTGGGTAACGCACGAGCTGCCAACACATAGCTCAATCAAAGCATCATCAAAAACCAGTTTGACTTTCTCTCAACGAACCGTACACTTTCGAGAATAAAGTCACCTGTATACCAAGGAACTATAAAATAATCTCAATGACATCCAACCAAAAGCGGTCATTATCATTAAGGATACTCTAGACAGCAAGACGGTCTATAAAAATCAGTTCCTTGTGGTAATTGAATTTCAAGCTAACTATTTCAACTGCCTCCTCATTTCTATATACTGTCCACCCAGGGGAAACTTGACCCAGCAACTCACCACCTTGCAATTGTGGATTGAAAAGTATCCAAACCACTGGATCCTTTTACTTGGGGACTTCAACGCCAAGTCCCGTGTCTGGGGAAAAAGAGATACTGTTGAGCGACATTTAAAACGAGGTGGTTCCAATAAAATAGGCTTCTATTGTCCAGCAAGCATGCACGCTACTTTTTTTGACAATGGAACAGTAGACGTATCATTTTTATCTACTCATATTGGACATTCTTGCGAGGTAGTGACTCACAAAGTCTGAGAACACAGAAATTGCTGGGCAATTGCATGCTGGTATTCCAATACCAGATGTATTAAGCAAAATTATAAATATTGTTTCTCCAACGAAGCGTCTTGCTGCCACTAAAGCACAAGACTTGAGAAATATTGCAAAATCATATGGAGTCAACATGACAGTCGTTAGAAATGAAAGATTATAATCCAATTTTATTATATAAGTTACCAGGAGAAGGGTCTGAAAGTTTTCCTCACCTAGATATTGATGATTTCATATTAGGTTTTATGAATGAAGCGCAAGAAGAAATCTTAAAGCTATACGGGAATGAAATCGTATCAATTGATTCAACGCATGGGACAAATAAGTATAATATCCAACTTACTAGTTTAGTTGTCAAAGATGACAATTGGGAAGGTTTTCCGGTGGCCTTTTTATAGAGTAATCGTCAATGTGAGGATATTTTAAGATACTTTTTTGATGCTATTAAACTAAGAACAAGAGATATAGCCACTAAAACGTTCATTTTTGATGACTATCCAGCATATTATAACACCTGGAAAACCATTTTCCACCAGCACAATTTAGCATTATTTGTGGCTGGCACGTAAGACATGCTTGGGGAAAAAATGCATTGAAAATACGAAACCCTCAAAAAAGAGTCAGACTTTTAGCATCACTGGATTCTTCATCAAGTGAACTTGATGCATTTACGTTTAATGAGTTGTTAACGATACGGGTGTCGCAATGGTTAGAGGATCCAGAAACTTCGACCTTTGCACACTATTTTATGACACATTACCAAAATCGGCCCCATCAATAGGCTGCATGCTTTAGACAAAACTCAAACATTAATATTAATATGACAATAGAAGGCACAAAGAGTTGAAATACAATAGTGATTTGAAAGGAAAATGTGGTGGTCGTTTGGACAAGGCCATATATAGCTTAATGAAATCTTTGCAAGTGAAAATTATAGTTAGAATAACTTCATTATAACGTGGAAAATTAACAAAAAAGATTTCTCTTAACAGAAATAAACATAAAATAGCCCAAGATAATATTAACATTTATAAAACAAATGAGAATGAGTGGCTTGTTCCCTCCTTTACATCTCTAGGTGATATGTATACCGTAAAAAAAATGAATACTAATTTTGGACATTCCTGTAATTTATTGTGCGACACCTGTCAAATTTGCTTGCATTAATTTCGATGTAGTTGTGCAGATTCATGCATAAAATATATGTGTAAACATACACATATTGTATACAAGTATTACGATATTAACAATACGCAAGTATTACAATTTAACTATGTTAAGGAGATGAATGAAATTGAGATTTCATTTTTAAAAGTTCCTTATATTGAGGTTCGAAGTGAGATGCACTGATTCTAAGGAACGAGGCTAAATGCTCGTCTGTCTGTCTACTTCTGAAATAATTCTGTCTAAGGTTCATATTGAAAACACTTGTTCACATATATAACTTATCAGTTTACCGATAATCTAACACCTGCCTCATCTCTATAGACATTGAAAATGCTTTTAACTCCGCCAACTGGCAAATCTTGAAATACAAAATATCTAAACTACGTATTCCAGAATACTTGAAAAGAATGCTCTACAGTTTCCTCGAGGACAGGAAAGTATCTCTGGGAGATGTAGAGCACACATACAACAAAGGCATTAAACAGGGATCCTGCCTGGGTCCAATATTATGGAATATCTTCATAAATGACATCTTGGAGCTGGACCTAGGCAGGATGCCGACATACAACCTTTTGCAAAGGTGGCGGCAAATTGACCACCAGCTCTTTAAGTTCGAAAACCTTGACGAAAGACCCAAATTTGAACCTCCATGGCACAAATCCAAGTTTGAATGGAGGTACATGAAACAAAGGGAAGAAGGTTGCTACATGTACACAGATGGCTCGAAAATGAATGAAAGGCCATAGTGAGTGTGTTCAACAAAACAACATCATGAAACCCGAGGTCTTAATGAAGAAGCGTCCGTCTTCAGGGCGGAACTGAAAGCCATTGAAACGGCAATTGTATATTCTACTTCTATTTCTCTTATGCCAAAATTATCACAGACTCCAGGTCGATCCTGCAAGTCTTAAACAACCCCAATAATGACTATCCACCAATACAACACTTTAAACAACTTCTAAAATGTTCAATTACAAAATTTGACCTCATTTAGACCAAGGCGCATGTTGGAGTTGCAGGAAACGAGCTGGCAGACTCTTATGCCAAACAAGCAACTCTCAAAGAGGACATAGACTTCCACCTTAATTCTACATTCAAATCCATCAAAAAAGCTGCCCACAACGCCATTAAAATGGCCTGGCAACAACAATGGACCAATTGTGTCAAAGGAAGAGCAGTCCATATGTTATGCCCAAAAGTGAACTTCAATAGATTGCATGGTAATTACTTCATCAACCAATTACTGGACATGGAGCTATTGCCATCTATTAACATAAATTCTTCAGCTCCAATCCAGTCTGCAACTGTGGAAAAGAAGTGGAAGACAGATCATATATTTTTAAATGTGAACTGTAGAAGGAAATTAGAGGAAAATACTTCCCTAATAAAGTATCTCTTCCAATTCCTGACTAATAAACAGGTCAGGACTGGAATAGAACAAATCATGAAAAAGAAACTGGAAAATATACTAGAGACAATGGACTCATAGTTTTCTTTTTCAGCATTCCTTTTCAGATAACCTTGTTTTATTCTTGTGTAACCTCTTTAACTACTTACATTGTTTTATTTATTCCATTAATCTCTAACTACTTCTATTTCTGTTTACTTTATGTTTGCTTTTCTAATATCGTGTACAATGTAACCAAAATTCTCACAGTACTACCCTTTTGTATTTCGACTGTGAATGAAATGTATATACTATGTAAAACTTTTAAATAAACGGCATTTGGTCAGGTCCTGCTTTGGTAGTACAGCATTGGGCCGCTTAGCTGAGACTTGTGCCCTGGGTTAGTTCCGGGTTTCTTTGGTATGGATGCTCGGGGTTGCTGTTGTGATTCCGCTCTCACTCTTCTTATGCCCCCCCCCCCAGGGGACGGGTCGAGATCTCGCTTATGCACAGCTTGATGTGGTATTGGTTGAAACAATTGACGAACTTGTGGACCAAGTCGCACGCTTATCTCCCGTGTGTCCTTCTCGTGTTATTAGTAGAACCAATTAATGAAGAGTAGTACATCGTGATAAGAATTAAAAAAGCATTTCATCCATAAGAATGACGTAGTCATGAAACATTGCGAGGCACAACTTGCAACTACTTTTTATAAAAAAGTTTGCAGTCCTACCTACACAATGCATTCTGCAATCATTCTATGTTTACACACATTTAAAACCCATAACTTTTCTTACAAGACAACATGGACTACATTTCCTATTCATGTGCTTTGAAAATTTATGGTTTTTCTCACAATCAGAAATTTCATAAAAGGAAGGAGTATCTTTTATCTTGTATGCTTAATAAACATGTTTAATTCAATAAGATATAACCTGAATCTAAATTTTTAAAAAAATTAAATTAAACTTCCAGTTCTTTAAAAAAAAAAAACAAGTTTACACTTCAGACTACAATTATATACTTGCATACATTTAATAACTCATAATTTCTACTTTCTAACTGTACTCTATTTGATATTAACATGCATTTGCAGTTCATAATTTCTTATATCAATACTCCACAGCATATTAATGTGCATTTTGTCCATTTTTCTTAGAATAATTACTGCATATCATGTTTATCAATAAGTGAATACAAGAAGGAAAATTTCAATCATAAATAAAGGATAACAAAACAGTTCAAAATTTATAGTGCAAGGGCATTTATGACATAATACTGAATGAATTGATGGCTCTAACAAATTTAAGAGAAAGAATTAATAAAGAGTAGTACATCATGTTGATAAGAGTTAAAAATGCATTTCATCCATAAGAATAATGCAATATGAAACATTGAGAAACACAACTTGTAACTACTTTTTATAAAAAAGTTTGCAATCCTATCTACACAATATATTCTGCAATCGTTCTATGTTTACAGACATTTAAAACGCATAAATTTCCTTACAAAACATTTCATATTCATGGGCTTTGAAAATTTTTAGTTTTTCATAATCAGAAATTTTATAAAAGGATAGGACTATTTTTTTTTTATCTTGGGTGTTTAATAAAAATCTTTAATTCAATAAGATATAACTTGAAATTAAATTAAAATAACAATTAAATTAAACTTCCAGTTCTTTAAAAAAAAAAAAAACAAGTTTACACTTTTGACTACAACCATTATATACTTGCATACATTTAATAACTCATAATTTCTTCTTTCAAACTGTTTTATATTAACATGCATTTGTATTTCATAATTTCTTATATCAATACTCCACTTCATATTAATGTGCATTTACTAGTCTATTTTCTTACAATAATTACTACGAATCATATTTATCACTAACAAAACAATTCGAAATTTCTAGTGCAAGGGCATTTATGACAACCAAAATAAAATAATGGACTATTCATGACTCTTAACAAAGCACTAATTACTGAAGAGTAGTACATTATGTTAATAAAAGTTAAAAATGCATCTCAGCTATAAGAATGACGTAGGTATGAAACATTTAGAGACACTAACTTGCAAGTACTTTTTAAAAAAAATTTCTAATACTACCTACACAATGCATTCTGCAACCACTTTATGCTTCCAGACATTAAAAACTCTTAATTATTTAAACAATGAGCACTTTTTTTTTACATCAATGCTCATTTACAACAATTACTTTTTTTTTTATTTCAATACTAAATAAACTTCATATGAATGCCCATTTATAATTGTAGCTTTTCATTTAACAATTAATGATTTCTGAGAAAAAAAGTGTATTGGGAAAACTAAAAAAAATCATCTTTTTAATTATGTATTCTAAAATTTTTTATCAAAATGGTTAAAAATTATTTTCCACAATGATATTCATGAAAAGTAAAAAAAAACCAAATGTTGTTAAGTGAAAAGTGCATATCACCCATTTAGAATGCAGCAGTTATATGCAACATTGAGAATCATACATTTGCAATTACTTAAAAAAATTAATAATTATGATAGCAGTTCTGATTACACAATGCACTTTCACAATTATTCTATATGCAGAACTCAATTTTTTTTTCTGAAATATAATACTCCCCCATTAATGTGACATAACTTGGAACTAAATTAAAATAATTAAATTAAACTTCCAGTTCTTAAAAAATAAAAAACCAGCAAGTTTTCACTTTTGACTACAACCATTATTTGCTTGCATACATTTAATAACTCAATTTCTTCTATCAAACTGTACTCTATTTTACATTAACATGCATTTGCATTTCATAATTTCTTATATCAATACTCAGCTGCATATTAATGTGCATCTACTTATCCATTTGCTTACAATAATTACTGTGTATCATTTATCAATAAGTGAATACAAGAAGAGAAATTTCAATCTTGAATAAAGGATAACTCTTAAATTGCTTACTCTTAACTGACTTGACTTTAACAAACAGTACTCCACTTTACATTAATATGACATAACTTGAAACTAAATTAAAATAATAAT